>JAVDPK010002456.1:229454-252436 GCA_034780415.1 Cichlasoma orientale
CGTTGACTAATCGACTAATCGATAAAAAAAATGACAGATTATTCGACAACCAAAATAATCATTAGTTGCAGCCCTACAGCACATAGCCTAAGCCTCTGTGAAGCGTATGCAAACAGAGATCTGAACAGGCCTGAGTTTTAGCATAAAAGCTTTCTAAAAGCCGTCCGTGGTGTTTGCTGTCCATTTCATTTTCTGGGCTAGCAAAAAGGATACACAACATCTGGATTACTGAATCTTGTGTCAGCATGAACTTTTACAGTGACTGCAGCAACGTGCTGGTAATGTTACTGCTTGCACACTTCCAACAGAGCAGCCACAAAAACAGTCAAGAGCTGCAGCAAAGTGTTTAGTAGGAAAATCTAAACTAAAAATGCAAAAAAGCAAGCATCCAGAAAATGAGTGCATCGTGTTCCCCACCTTACATTAGCTTAACCGTTAAGAAACTGCAGCTACGGCTACTTCCTACAGGATACTTTTTTCCAGTCAGTTAATATATAATGAATATATGATATACAGAGGAATAAACACAAAAATATTAACACACATTTGGCTATTACTGATTTGATTATTGCATCATTTGGTAAAAGTTAACAGATTGAGCATCCATTTGAAAAGTAAAAGACTAAATTATGTGTAGATGTGAAATATGAATTCGTTATTAGTCAGTTGGATATATGAAGTCCATATATGCAAATTCACCAACCACCTGATTGCCAGGTTTGTTTTGTTTTTTTAGTGCAGTAACCACCCTTACATACTGTGTCATCTCTCCTGCAGTTAACTATTGTGAACTCTAATGAGCCGGGGGTGATCATGTTCAAGACCGAGGTGCTCAAGTGTCGTGTGGCTCTCAACCCAAATAACTACCAGACGCTGCAGCTTAAAGTCACTCCAGAAAACACAGGTCCCTGGTCCCAGGAGGAACTTCAGGTGCTGGAGAGGTTCTTCGAGACCCGTGTAAGTCTTGCTTATTTTTGAGGCTCCACTGATATACTTAAAAGTCGTGTATTATTTTATAAATATTTAAAAACATGGTTGTCATAGAGGGTTTGTAGGGTTGTTCCTTTAATGTCATTTATAGTAACATACATTATTATTAATCCATCTTCTGTTGTCCTCCCCTCTAGGTTGCTGGTCCTCCCTTTAAATACAACACCCTGAATGCCTTCACAAAGCTGCTGGGTGCACCCACTAATATCCTTAGGGACTGTGTGCGCATCATGAAGCTTGAATTGGTGAGTAACTTTTCTTATATGGAGTCTTATTGCACTGATGGGACTGGATTGTATTTAAATTTACCTATTTTTCCCAAAATGTGGAAAACATCTGGAAATATTAGCAGTATAGTCTGTCAAGAGACAATGGAAACATCATAACTGGATGCAGAAGGAGTAAACTATATGTTCCAATAATGCATTTCTTCATCTCAGCGTTTAACACTGAATTGTCTTTGTGTTTGAAAGGTAATGCATGATTAACCCTTTTCTTCTGTAGTTCCCTGACCAGGCTGCACAGCTGAAGTGGAATGTCCAGTTCTGCCTCACCATCCCCCCCAGTGCTCCACCCATCGCGCCTCCTGGAACCATTGCTGTGGTGCTCAAGTCTAAGATGCTTTTCTTTGTAAGTAACTGCAATGTTTTTATTTCTTTTTATTTCCAGTTGATGAAAAAGCATATCATATTTAATAAACCTTCTCGAAGACACCTCACCCCTTTTGTATTTGGTTACAGTTGCAGCTGACCCAGCGTATCCCGGTACCGCAGGATCCAGTGAGCATTATCGTACCCATTGTGTACGACATGGCCACAGGCCTCACTCAGCAGGCTGACATCCCCAGACAGCACAGCTCCTCTGGAGCCGCAGCACTCATGGTCTCTAATATCCTCAAGAGGTTCAATGAGCTGCATCCTGCCAGACCAGGTGAGACTCTGCCCTCCCTCAGCTGACAATGCTGAATAATTTTATTGTACCTAAACCAGTTCCAACTGAATATTCTGATTATATGTAAAAGGATTTTCTAACACTGACTGTATTCTTTTCCGCCCAGGCGAGTGCACCATATTTGCATCTGTTCATGAGCTGATGGCCAACCTCAACCTCCCCCCCGGCACCCGCCAGTAGAAACAACAAAGTCAGACCCGATGTGGAAACTCAAACCAAGTCCCTTTAAGAAGGGAGCATGAGCTGAACCTTAAGCTTGCTCGACATATGAGTGTAAAAGCTGTGGTCCCAAGATGTCAAAATCCAGCTTGCGTCCCCTTTGATTCAGCCACTGGACTTCTGATGTGATGGATAATTTCAAAGGGGATTCAAATATGTACAGTCTTGGAGACGGTCTTTAGGATTTGCCATTCAGGTAGATCTTGAAACCAGGATGACATTGGATGCAAAAGGATATAAATGTATGTTTGTTTTTCCTCCAGGTGCACTTGTAAACACAATTTATGTATTATTTTTTTTTCTTTTTTACAGAAATATGAATATTTAAGTGTTTAAAAGAATGAGGTGAGATAGGTTTTTGCTACAGCCCCGACTTTTTTTTTTTTTTTTTTAAATAATGCCAGACTTATATCGAACTGATATTTTCCTTAGCACACTATTTAACTGTCTTCTTGCCTTTACCTTGTCATTCCTCTGCAATCTAATTTCAAACGTACACTTTGGATACTGTAAAAACTGTGATAAACTTTATAAGCCAGTTGTATTTTATTAAGAACCATTTTTGAGTCCTGATTAAAGGATCTGAGACATCTTTTCTGACTTTTGCTATTTTAATTAAAGCCAAATCCTGAGTTGGTTGATGCATTGAGGGTTTTCACTACCAGTGAAAAATAACCAGATCATTCACTGAATCAAAAATTAGTTTAAAGAAAAAAAGCCTTAATCTTTGATACTATAACAAGAAGATGCAGTGGCTGTCTAAGACAGGAGACAAAGAAAATCCAACAAAATGTCTCATTCAGTTGTTGGGCCAGCTTATTATGTCATTGATTCTTCTGATAGATCTTCCTTCATCTGGGGTTTTGATGGTGGTAGAGAGCACTGTCTTAACAAATCTATCCAAAATCTCCCAAAAGCATTTAAAAGGGTTGAGATCTGGTGATGGCCTAATCTCATTCGTGCTCATCAAGCCATTCACTGACACCCTCCCCCAGTAGCCCCAGGTATGCAGGGGCTGTCATCCTGGAAGAGATCACTTCCATTAGGGCAGAAATGTCTCACCGCTGGTTAAAAGGTCAGTGGACACAAAGCACGCCAACGAAATGGCCCACAATACAGAATATTAGAGCAATTGCATTGCTTCATTATGAGAGGCCGAAGGTCTGTTTTATTTCCTTCAGGAAATAATTTTGGAAATTAATCCCAGTATAGGTCTTAGTTGGGACAATTTGTTGCATTTTTATGTGATTTATTATGATTATCATCAGGTTGGACACCTTAGGCTTTAGGAAATGTTTTTTTTTTCTTTTCTTTTTTTTAAACACCAGTTATCAATTGCAGCCAAAACAAAATAATAATTGTCATTAATAATAGTACAGCAAAAGGTATTCTGCAATAAGTCGTTCAGAACTTAAAAGTAGGCCCCAGACTATGAAATAAATTCAGCCCTCGAAAGCTGGTATGTTTCTCAGTAAATTAATCTCATCGGAAAATACCTCCGACTGCATCCTCCCTAAGTGATGCTGTGATCTTCATCCCTAAAGCATGACATCATTGTAAAAGGCAGGTCCTCAGCGTGTGTATGTGTGTGTGCGCCGCTTGAGGGGGCGTTCAATGCTGCAAATCACGGACTGTGACTGCGCCGCTGTTGTTGCAAAAGGGGCGCTGGTATTTTATTGTTACTGTCATTACGTCAACCTTTCAGCGGCTGCATGGATCCCCCCGAGGTAAAGGCTCTCTTCATCAGTGCGCGGCTGCGTGTGGGCATCGTCATCTGAGAGGAAGCGGGGGAATCAGGGACGAAGAAACACTGTTTCACCTGAACGTTTGACACTCGAACGCACCCCCTGCGAAAGACACTTCCGTCCAAATGCAATAAAATAAACCAACAGACCTAATCTCCTTTTATCTAGTCCCACTCTAGTTGCCGGCGCTTTCATTGGCTTCATATGGCTTTAATCAGCGGGACAAATTTAGGAGAATAGGGGTGATAATACAGCCGCTTCAAGCCATGGCAGTGAGGATATCGGAGCCGCTCTGTCAGCCCTGCGTTTACCACGAAGCTTTTAAAGGTAAGTCCCAGCATCACGCTTTAAATCGTGTGGAGGTAGCGTTTTGTGGCGTTTCAAATTCTTCTCGGATGAGTGCGCCCTGCAGGCTCCGTCTCCTTCCAGCGCACTGACCACTCCCCTTCAGCCCTCATCAACCATCCTTTCCTAGGAGACCTGTAGAATAGGCAGCGTGTGCGCATTGATTCATGGGCTGCGGTAGTGCCCCTGCGTGCTTGTGTTTTTTAAGGGATGATCTGGGAAATGCCATGAAGTGATGTGATTGCTGTGTGGTTAGTGGAGTTACAGGTAAAGAGACCTCTGATGCCTGTCCAGCTGAGTCCTGAGCAGGTGGGCCTGGAGATGCTGTGTCTTTGCGGGCAGCTGGACCTCCTCATCAGGGCACAGATGCAGCAGGTATGTGTCTGTGTCCTCAACTTTAGTTAGTTTTCATCAGTTTTCAAGTGAAAACTTTAGTCAAATGTTCCATCAAACACTATTTATCCCAGTGCTTAAAAATATGGAGGGCCAGGAGTGCCAAACTAACTAACTAAATAAAATAAACCATTTGGTGGTGGTGTGGACTTGAAGCAGCCTGGTATACCAATATGCGTTTTGAACAAAATCACAAGCGGCAGTGGTGGAGAAAAGTGCCAAACTGTAATTAAAGTTTTGAAATACTACTCTTTTTGTATCATCAAATACACTTAAGATTTTTAGGTGAGAATGGACACACCACCACCACCAGTTGACTGTGGCACTGCATCAGTCTGTCATCTGATCAGACCCAATCAGATGCTGACGAGCTACAGTGACAGTTTAAATTATTGTATTATACACTGCAGCACAGGAACTGTGAAATAATTAAATTAGTGAAATAGATACATATGTTTTTTAGAAAAATGAATTTATACTTTAATTCATTAATGACACATAATTATGTATTTATTTCATTTTGGCGCTCTTGGCCCTCCACAGAACTACAGCCAATAGAAAAGAGTCATCTTGGATGCACAGCTAATGTTCCTACACACCCAATAAATTAGTCAATTAGTTTTGGATGGGCAGCTTGTTAATTACTGTATAATGTCACACATAGATCTTGTTGTATTAAGAGAACAAGAAGTGCACTTGACGGGGAGCTAATGAGCCATTTAATGCCCATACAACTATAATAGAACTTGCACATGGGTTTTTCCATCATCATCATTTCTCTCCAGCAGCTTTTCTCGAGTTTTAAACTAAATAAAAATTTTAGGTATTATACCCTAATTCACACCAGGAAACAGCCCTGCTCTTTATCTGTAATTTGAGTCACTTGAAATCCCTATTCCGCCGACATCCTGTTCACATTAACTGAAGAGTAACTGTTCACTTCCTGTGCATTTGTCCCTCTTTCCCACACATTTGCACTGGATTGCTGAATTGTCCCCGCGAGCCTGTCCTGTCACTAAGGCATTCACAACAGCACTAAAATCCTGGATTAGATTTGAGGAGGTCTTTTCCAAATATTCCAATTTAGACATGTATAAACTTCTTTTGTGGCCGTTGTTTAGTCTGTCACGCTGTACAGATGTTTATGAACTGTTTCTCTGTTACAGTTCCAGGAGCAGTTAGGACAAGGGTGTAGCCCAGAGGAGTCAGACACATTCCAGGCTCAAGGTATGTGCATGAAGTAGTATCTAAGAACAAAAGGTGTCTTGGATGTTGTTTTTTTTTGGTCATTTTCTCTTTGTATCCCTTAAAGGATCTGAGATTCTTGACCAGATGCTACAGTGCCTTGAACATCTACCAAAGCCTATGCCACAGCTAGAGGTATGACCTTCAACAGTTCTGTCCTAATGAAATAGGAACATGACTTTTATAGCACGCTGTGGAACACCTGAGCACTTCACATATTATACCCCCCAAAAGACTGACGTAAGTGTTAATGCCGCATTAAGGATCAGGTGGTGTATGTGTTTCCTCAGGACTACCTGGACATGGTGGGGCTGTCAGCAATGTTTCCCCGAGTGGAGGTGTTCCTTATTCAAGGCAGTCCTGTTGACATGCTGGAAAGGCCCCCAATGGATGGTGAGAGATACATATATAAATATATGGACTTTCAAATTTGATTGTATTTTAAGTTACATTAGTGACTAAATACATTTACTTAAAGGGGGCATAGTGTGCAAAGTTTTCATTGTTTTTGTGATCAAATCTTTGAACATAATGAGGCATCCGTAGTGTGTGTCTCGACCCCACAGTATAATGAGAAAAGACCATCCTTAATATGGGGTCTTTAAGTAATCCAGTAAAATTCTCAAGCACTTTTACTTAAACTCTGCTGCCTTGTACAATTCAGTCCATGTGACAGCTGTAGGGTAGTTTAATCAAAAGCAAAAGAATTGCTTTCAGATGATGCATTCTTATACATTCGTCTACCTTAAGGATTTGAAATTTGCTTTGACTTGAATTATTTTGTAAAGCTGCATCCACGCAGGGACTGATTCACATGTCATGCATAACTCTGTCGCTAGTCAATGTTCCAGGCTCCAGTTGCCTTGGTAACCATCTAAGGTATTTGCCACCCTGTCATATGTCACTAAACGATATCCCGCACTTCCATCGGCAGCTGATTCCCTCACTCGTCTCAAAAGTTGAGAAAAGTCTATCTTGGGACCGCCCACTTTGTGTCACTAGCGGTGAGGTCGCAGATTTTCATCGACTTTCTGTCATCTCTGGTTGCCAAGTCGTTGCGACTCACTTCCTGTGTGGACGCCCCTTAATTACTGAACAATGTGTCTATAAAAAAACAACAACTTACTTTTGATATTTCCAGCACGCTTAACAGACCAGATTTACTCGTGTAAGATTTTGTTTGGAGGACTTTTCCTTTTCTTGAAGCATTTTGACACTGAGTTTTGCTTCTGCTGCAGAATACTTCTTCCACATTGCCAAACTGAACCAGCTCCTGGTGCTGAGTCAACAGCTAGAAGAGGATACCAGGCACCTTGGAAGTCATAAGTACATTGCCCACCAGCTCTCAGTTATATATGTAAGACGAATGAACCTCTTTCTAGCTGTGCCCTTTACAGATTTTCATCTGTGCATTTTTTTTCATTCCACTAAAATTTGCAGCGTGCGTTTTATTTTAATATCTCTGCTTTGCAGCAAGTCCTCAGCTCTTTCAGGGGAATTCAGGTCTTCTCAGAAATAAAGAAGGATATTGAGGCCAACTTCAAACAGATGAAACAGTCTCTGGTGGTAGAGGAAGGCTCTAGGCACGAGCCTCAGCTGGCTGCTCATTATATCAACTGGTGGGTTTAGAGTCAAATAATTAGCTGGGGATGAGGTGATGATTAATTCAGCAACAATCTGATGGCAAACATGTTCTGTTCTCTGTGCAGGATATTAGAAATAACTCAAAGCTTAACATCACTGGTACTGTCACTGCCAGACGAGCTAACAGAAGACGTTCACCAGGCCGTGACCTTCATGTCTCAGTTCCTGTCCTGACTCACCTTAAGGAACATCTCTGTATCTATGACTCCTTCTCCAGGGCTCTCCTGCTTCAAAATGAACTGATTATGTTATGATCGTGAAAAGGTGCTACAAAATACGATTCTACTGAATAATAGTGGGGTTGGATAGCCTACTTATTTTACTTATACTTTACTTACTTATTAGTCCCTGTGGTGAGTCGGTTGGAACTGAATGTAAACTTACTGAATCCCTTCTTGCACTACTGTTAACGTTTTTTAACCTAGAGCGGAATAATAAAATGAAATGCAATGAACCCAAGTTGAATGGCATGTTTGCTCTTTATGGCTCTTAGGTGCATGCATCCATGAGTTTATGAGGCTAGAACCTACAAAAGACCTACAGTGGGCCACTAATGTGCATATTTGTGACCAAACTGTCAGAAAACAGACTGCATGATGGTGGCATGAGGGTCTGTCATAGTGGGACCTAAGCTCATAGCCCACCACTGTGCAGTTCATTTGGCATTCACCGGAGAACACCAGAACTGGCCGGTTCACCACTGGCGCCCCACTCTCTTCACAAATGGGAGCAGGTTCCCACACAGTACAGACGTGAAAGAGTGTGGAGACACCATGGCCAGCGTTACATTGCTTACATCATCATCCAGCATCACGGGTTTGGCAGTGGACCATGTGTTCTCCATGTGCTGTTTGGGGATAAAATCCTTAGACCCACTGTCAGATCTTATGCTGATGCAGTGGGGCCTGGGTTCCTCCTGCTGTGGGGTAATGCCGTGCCCTGTGTGGCCAGAGGGTGTAAGCAACTCCTGGATGATGAAGACACTGATGCCACTGACTGGTCCTCGCGTTCCTGAGTCTTGAATCAGATTGAGAACCTCTGAGATGTTATGCATCAATGCTACCAATAGCGCAACAGACTGTACAGGAGCTCGCCGATGCCCTGATCTAGGTATGGGAGACCACCAGGACAGCACCCGCTGTCTCATTAGGAGCATGCCCAGACACTTTTGGGACTGTATACAGACTCGTGGGGGTCATGCACACTGCTGAGCCACATTATGATGCACGCTGGATCAGCCTGATTTCAATTTTCAACTTTGACTTTTGGTATGATTTTTGAATCCAGCCCTTAAATGGTTGATAATTTTGGTTCCCGCTGACTGTTGTTACATCATTTTGTTCGCAACAACGTATACAACAATAAAGATTTCCGATTTGAACATTTCATTCCTCAAGATCCAATGTGTTCCTTTAATTTTTTTTTGCAGCAGTGTAGTTAAAAATTGCTATAACATGGAATCCTTAGTACTGTGCACCAGTAAAATTCTGATATAGATTTTGGCACAGTGGGTGAAATAATTATTTCATTCCTTGCTGAATTTGTAAGTTTGCTCACTTACAAAGAAATGAAGAATATCAACCAAAAAAAATCCAGAAAGAACACATTACATGAAAGTCCCTGATGTCCTCTGGCAGCTCTCTGGTCTCGCCCATGAGGTTAGAATGGAAGAAACTGATTCTGTGGACAGGTGTGCTTTATGCACATGACGAGTATCTGTAATTGATAATAACAGAGTGTTGATTGATTGGAATCTGTGGGAGCCAGAATTCTGGCTGGGTTGTAGGGGATCAAATACTTGTTTCACTCAATGACACGCAAATCCCTTTATAACTGTGATTAATGTGTTTTTTTCTGGATTTTTGATTGATATTCTGTGTCTCACCATTAAAATTAAACTAACATAAAAATTAGAGACTGTTCATTTCTTTGTGAGCAAACTTACAAAAGCAAATACTTAATCCCCCCACTGTTTGTAGACAGCAATACTTAGTTACATCAATAACATAAACTCAGCTCCCATTCTCATAGAATTAACTAATTTCATTTTAAAAAATTTGAAATGACCACAAAATCAGTAAAAAGTAACAAAATTAACCATTTTAAATGCTACAAATATTTTATTAGCAATGAAAATCTTTAAAACCCTCATTTCATTCAAGACAGCACAGACGTCAAATGTGTGAACCAACGATTGTATAAAAACGTTTTCTACAGTCATTGGTGTAAACTGAGAATTTTTTAAAATCTTTTTTAAATATCACGCCATATTCCACAACTAATTAGGTTAATTGGCAACAGGTAAGTAATGTGAGCCGTTATAAAAAGAGCATGACTCAAAGGAGGTCTCGAACTAGCGAGCGGTTGAAATTCTATCTCAAGCAAGAGTGGGAGGACTTTTGGCTTTCAAAAAGCACATCTGCTCTCCCGAGGACCCAAATACTTGCAAAGCGTTGTTGTACGAAGAGCTTTAAAAAAACAAAAACAAAACGCGGTGCCGGCATCAAATGAATAAACAATACAATAAAACTATTTTCAGTTGCATATATAAGCTGCTTTTGATTTGCATTTTACACGATGTCAGAACTTTTTTGGAAACATGGTCGTACCAATGACAAGTGAAAAGCTTGTGAGAATTTTACATTAATGTTGCATCGGTTTCATTTACGTGCAGCGAACCAAGGAGGCAGCGTGATGCCAGAAACGTGAAAGTTGGACGACTGCACCCATCAATAATTAAGCTTATTAATTACTCCCGTGCTTTCCAGCTACTACGTGTCATCAGATCTGCAGTGAGGAAGGTTATCGTGCTCACTGGCATGCTTTATGGACATGCTGTTATTAGTTACACCTCAGCTTTTGTGCTAAGACAGAATTACAATATTATCACGTGTACAGGTTACTTGTCTGTTGTAGAGCATTAAAAAAGAAACAAGGATAGTGCATTTTGTCTGTTTCTGGCAAATGAATTGGACTCAAATATGAGTGAAAAGATGTAGTTTGTATCCATAACTGTTAAAAAGATGTATAAACACATAGTATATGTCCACAATTCACAAGAATCCATACTCTTAAATTATTGGTCAGATTTTAAAGAAACTGTCACCCAACAATGACCTAAAGGGTCGTCACTTAACCTGTGTTCAAGGTAATGTTAAGGTCACATTTGTCATTGGAAAATAACCTGGAATATGTCACGAGCTGAATGAGCCACTTATATTGTGGATATTCCGGTGACTCTGCCATCCTGGCATTCATCCATTTTTGTTTGGACAAAAGTTACCCAGATTACAAGTGCAAAATATTTGGGACTAACAGACAAAGCCGAGTTTTTAAACACTCACTAGGAAGATACCAATCACAGCACATACAGAGGGGGACAATCACATACAGAACAATCAGCCCACACCTTTGAAACTGAGAATGAGATGCAGCTGGAGCTCAAACTTTCAACAGACTGTTTTAAACTTAGTATCTTAAACTTCCCACTGAACATGAGCTACAACAACACAAAAGTGGTGTGCGCACATTCTAGCTTTTGACTGACTTTTGGTTTCTGATGGAGACCTATTTTCAGCATTTAGCTGCAGCAGCTTTTATTCTCTCTGTGTTTATATACCACAGTCATTAGTTATTATTAATCTCTGGCTCTCTTCCACAGCATGTCTTTTGTCTTGTCTCCCTCCCTTCACCCCAAACCGGTCATGGCAGATGGCTGCCCCTCCCTGATCCTGCTTCTGCTGGAGGTTTCTTCCTGTTAAAATAGAGTTTTTCCGTCCCACTGTCGCCAAATGCTTGCTCATAGGGGTTCGTTTGATTGTTAGGTTTGCTCTGTAATTATTGTAGAATCTTTACCTTACAATATAAAACGCCTTGAGGCGACTGTTGTGCTTTGGCGCTATATCCCTCTTTCTTTTTCTCCCTGCAAGGCACTTGTCTAACTCATGTGCAGATAAGCAGGTATTCGTTGTGTGACTGGCTGAGAGGCAGGTGGGCGCAGCCGTGCATCCCTACTTTTATAGTGTCGGTGCTCAAATTGGGCCAAGGCGCTCGCGTAAGATGAGTAAATGGTTCCCTCTGCTGGCCAACTCATGCAAACTCTTAAAAATCAGGAAATGCCATGATATCTCCCTCCTGAATTACCAGCTGGTTAATTAAATTACACAGGAAGCGCATTTGGGACCGGGATGTGCAAGAGATATTACATTGAAAATCACAGCAGGAGCAGCAATGCAACACCCTGTGCTGCATTATTGTGTAGTAGCAGCATGTAAAGGCACATCCTTCCTTATACTCACTCGTTAAAAGTTGGTACGTCGATGAGTTGCTTCCGTACAGATGTTTACACAGCTGCCGCACGAACAAAACCCGTACGAAACCCGTCTGTCACAGCCGCCAGAGGTGGGCGGGGAGACTCAAGTCAGACTGACGTTTCTCAACAGCCAATCACATAATTCTGTTTGGGGTTGTTAGCCAATCAGGACCTGTTAGGCTGTCCGGCAACTTGACTGTGAGAGCTGGAGGCAAAGACGGAAGATATTGGTGGAAGTATTTGAATTAAATCAGTCTGACAAGCTTCGTATTCAAGGACATACATTCATAAACATCGCGGGGGGATGCGTTTGTGTAAAGAGGGTAAGTTTGAAAAGTTTAGCAGCGACCTCTCCGTCTCTGTGCTTGTTATATTCTGTAAACCGACGAGGCTAGTCCTGGAAATTATTACTCAGATTTTTTTTTTGCAATAAAGGAAAGTGCACTGTTCAGCTTTCACGGGGCCAAGCAGTCAGTATGCCGAAGTGTCTTTAAGTAACCCTTGCTTACCCCGGCAGCTCCTCCCAGCGGAGGGGACACGCAGAAAATCTGTTTGATGCAAAATGTGGGCTTCATATTGATCAAGCATGATCAAGCACAGACGCTTTGATACCATGTTTGCAGATGCAGAGACACACACCTGATGCAGAGACACACACCTGAACCCTGTGTGAAGATCTGAGGAGGACATGATACCAGAGGCCACAGCTGCAGCTGCAGCCAGGTCCTCAGGGCAGAAGTAAGTTACCAAAAATGTCCTCTCACATCTCATTATTTGACAGTACGACCTTTAATTCCCATTTTCCCTTCTTGTAATCCGTTCTCCTGTTTTTGACTTCCCAGTAAGAACTCTCGTGATCAGGCGAACACCTCTGAAGCTATCAGTCACTCAGAGGACTCTGGGAATGAGAATAGACAAAAGAGTGCGGTAGGTGTTATCCTGTGATGCTCGTGCAGGCTGTTTTCTGCAGAGCAGCAGGCTTGCACACGAAAAACTCCTCCTTTTCTTCTTCTTCTTCTTCTTCTTCTTCTTCTTGCAGCTGCTCCCCTTAGGAGTCACCACAGTAGACCATCTGCCTGTATCCCACCCTTTCATCCTCCTCTGCCACACCAATCCTATGCATGTCCTCCTTCACTACATCCATGAATCTTTTCTGCGGTCTAACTCATTTCCTTCTGCCTGGCAGCTCCACCTTTAACCTCCTTTGTCCAGTATATCCACCATCCATTCCATATCTTTAGGTTGGAATAAACTGGGAATTTAAAGATGCCACAGTGGGCTCTGTGTATTAAATTTTCCATTTGTCCCTATTTCTCAGACTTAAAAAAAACGGCTGATTAATAAAGCTACAAATGTTCTCATTCACAAAGCAAAAACCTTTCAATTAATTATTAATAAGTGTGAAGGAGTCAATGATTTTCATTCTACCTTGACTGACTCTCTTTGAAACTGCACCTTTATTACAGATGTTTCCTCAGAAATCAGAGTGAATTATTTCGGGCGCCTGCATTTTCTCTTTACCGGTCACGTTTTCAAACCCCGCAGAGACGAAGGAAAAGAGTGCACCAGGGCTCCGAGAATGTCAAGCGCAAAAGTCCCAAAGCCAGCTGCAGCGGCGCTAGGAGAGCAGCAAGAGGACACGGCAAACAGAAGCACGTGGAGGCCGTCACCTTGTTTGAGGTGATCACCATGGGCAGGAGTGCCATGCAGGTATGATGATCTTTAATGGAATGTCTAAACTGTGATGCCTCCATATTGGATCGCTTTGTTGAATTTAAAAGGGAAAACTGTTCATAATCCCTGCTATCTCTCATCTCCTGATTTCTTTCTGGTTCTTCAGATATTCAGCAATTGAGTCGTTATAACAGGCTATAAAAATCACATTTCTTAAGTGTGAAAACAGCCGAGGATTCTTGATGGCATGAGATAATATTATGACTCACTGGCTCCTCTGTGCTGCATGCGCAGGCGGTGCTGGATGACTGGATTGAGGCGTATGTGTCAGACAGAGACTCCTCTCTCCTTGACCTCATCAGCTTCTTCATCCAATGTTCTGGGTGCAAAGGCAAGCAGATATGTACAAATACCTGCCAACACGCAAACATGTGCAGAATACCAAGAACTGGCTTTATATGTATTTTTTTTTTTTTTTTAGGTGTTGTCACAGCAGAGATGTGTCAGAGCAAAGAGGACAGTGAGGTCATGAGTAAGATGGTCGAGGAGCTGGATGAGGTAAGAGGATTTCAGCCTGCTGGTCTTTTACGTTAATATTTTAGTTCTTTGGAGGACAAATGTGTTTTTGTGTGTTTCAGGCCGCTGGTCTGCAGTACAAGAAGTTTCTGGCTTTTCCGTGGATCCTCACAGTCACGTGGCCCATGGATACAGTCAGTACCCACTCACTGCACTTTCCTCAGTACTTTATGTGGTTCATGGCAGAGATGGCCAGTTAACTTAAAAAATTTAAAAGGACTTTAATTACACAGTGAAAAACTAAGTACACCCCATGGTTTGGTAGCTTGTAGAACCACCAATATCATTTTCTGTATGACTATCAGTCTCTTACATCACTGTGGAGGAATTTTTGTCCCACTCTTCTTTACAACGTTGCTTCAATCCATTGAGGTTTGAGGGTATTCATTCATGCTCAGCTCTCTTAAGGCCCCACAACAGCGTTTCAGTCAGGTTGGAGTTGGGCCATTGCAGCACCTTGATCCTTTTCATTTTCAGCCATTCTGTTGTCGATTCGCTCCTGTGCTTGTGACCGTTGTCCTGTTGCATGAACCAGTTTCGGCCGAGCTTTAGCGGTCAAACAGATGGCCTCACATTTGACTGTAGAACACGTTGGTATACAGAGTGACTGCAAGGCATCTGTTTCCTGTTGCTGCATAACAAGCCAAAATCATCACTCCTCCATCAGCTTGCTTAACAGTTGGTATGAGGTGTCTGTGCTGGTATGCACATGATTTTGTGTGTGTTTGTTTGGTTTTCTCCAGACATGGTGCTGTGCATTATGTCCAAACACCTCCACTGTGGTCTTGTCTGTCCAAACGACATTGTTCCAAAAGTCCTGCAGTTTGTTTAGATGCAGCTCTGCAAACCTAAGCTGTCCTTAGAATTTGACATTACCCCAGTATTGAAGGCACTTGATTGGCTCCCAGTGTAATGTAGAATTACCTTTAAAATACTTTTATTAGTTCTCAAAGCTCTCAAACCCCCCGAGTATATCGCTGACTTGCTCACTGTTTACAACCCAGTCAGGCCTCTCAGGTTATCAGGTGCAGATCTTTTATCTGTTCCTAGAATTAGATCTAAGTGTGCTGAAGCTGCTTTCAGTTATTGTGGAAATGATGTGCTATGTACAGTGTTTACATGTCACTCAGTTACTTTCATTTTCGCTTATAATTCATAAGTGTGAGCACTGAGTGCCACCAGAGCGGCAGGGCGGGGTTACAGTTGTGGTCAGGAGTTTACACACACTCATCATAGGTATGAATATCATGGTAACTTGGGGGCTTCTAATGATTTCTTTATTTTCCAGGGTGGAATGATTGTACAGCATACATCTTTAAAAAATTGGGTACACAAATTTGAATTTATTTTGCATATACTTTAATCCACACAGTCAAAATTATACATACAGACTCAAATATATATATAATATTTGGTTAAATGACCACTCTTCTTGGCAGAATTGGTAGAGTTCAATGTCAGTGTGCTTCATCCATTCCATGCAGTTTTGGTGTGTGTTTGGGATCATTGTCCTGTTGGAACACTCAGTTGTATCCAAGTTTCAATCATCTAGCTGCTGATTTGAGGTGAAGTTGAAGAATTTGGAGGTAGTCCTCCTTTTTCATTATTCCATCCACTTTGTGCAGTGTGCCAGTGGCAGCAAAGCAGCCCAGAGCATGATGCTACCACCACCATGCTTGGCAGCTGGTGCAGTGTATCTTAGGTTTGAAAGCCTCACCTTTACTCCTCCAAACATACCTCTTGTCATTGTAGCCAAATAGCTCCCTCTTTGTCTCATCTGACCATCAAACTTTTCTCCAGAAGGCATTTGGCCCGTCAGTGTGGGCAGCTGCAAATTTCAGTGGAGCTTGAAGGTGTTGATTTTGGAGCTGGGCTTCTTTCTTGGCCGGCACCATCTCAGTCCACGAGGATCTAAACTGCACTTCACTGTGGACAGTGACACTGATATTCCAGCAGTTTCCAGTTCAGGCTTGAGCCCTGGTGGTTCCTGAGTTATTCCTGGTCACTTTAAAGGGCTTTAACTTGATAAACCTGCTGCCTCTGTTTCCTCTCCCCTGTAGGACAGCGTTGAGTATCCTCTGGTGCAGTCAGGAGCGTACGGCCGCTGGTTTCACTCGGAGTTCTGTGACTTTGTGTCAGTGCTGGTGGCTCAGTGTCAGCACAGCATCATCTTTGACGGTTACCTGATGAACTCCCTCGTCTCGCTGCTCGCCGAGCTCTCAGACTCTTATGTGCGAGCGTTCAGACACACCTGCACGCTAGCTGGTAAGAGAGAAACGGTGTGAGTGCGCATTCAGATGCATACCTGTCTGGATAAACTAATCTGTACTCTTGATGTGGACATCTCTGATCAGCGGTGAAGCTGCTGAGCTCTCTGGTGGGCGTGGCTCTCAGCCTGAGCGTTGGGATTGAAAACAGTCAGAAGCTGTATGAGGTGCAAAAGACAAAGACCATGAGGCCGAAGAGTGCGCAGCAGCTGAAAATACAGAAGAAGATCACAGAGGTACGCGGAGAATGAGCATGAATACGTTTAAAGGACTGTTCTTTTCATTGACGCTGTGGCCTCTCTGATGCTCCTCTAGTTGGAGGAGAAGCGAGCAGAGATCGAGAGCATGATGGACATCATCTTCAAGGGGGTTTTCCTTAAGCGATATCGGTACATTTTTTTCTCTGACATCGTTCTCATTTGACCTTTTAATCTATACTACTTTATTATTATTTTTAATTCACTTTGTGTTTGTGTGCGCTTGCGTGTTCGTGCAGTGATGTGCTTCCAGAAATCCGCTGTATCTGTATGGAGGAGTTGGGTTTGTGGATGAAGCTCTACAGTTCTGTGTTTCTCAATGACAGTTACCTCAAATACGTGGGCTGGATGATGCACGACAAGGTAAACGGCAGCAAAATAACACAAACCTAATGGATTATGTGATATTTTCACGAAGCCGTTTGGCCGCTGTGTGTCTTTCAGATACCGGATGTGCGTCTCAAGTGTGTGTTAGGTCTGCAGGGTCTGTACGGAGATCCTCTCTTCCTGCCTAAACTGGACCTGTTCACCAGCCGCTTCAAGGTAAGTGAGCCTCCACCAGGACCAGTAAAATCTAAATTACACACACTCCCATCACGTGTCACAGGCTTTTAAAGTCGTGCAAAATATAAATCAGGAAGGGGGCAAATACTTTTTCACTGCACTGTATGTTCATATTTATACATTTAGATGACAGAGCTACATTTTGGAGTGAATTGTCCCTTTAAATAGACTAAAAACCATAGAGCTGCAGATCTGGGCACGTCTTTGTTTTAAGCACTACTCATACACAATAATAAGTGATTGTGTTTATTTGTGTAGTTAAAAGTGCTTCACACGTGCAAAATATTTACTCTTATACTCTCCAGGACCGGATGGTCTCCATGACCCTGGATAAGGACAGCGAAGTGGCCGTGCAGACCATGAAGCTCCTGGTGCTCATTTCCAAGTGAGTTTGTTTGATCTGTCATCGAATCTTCTCGCTAATTTTTGCTTTCTGTTGCTCTTCACGTCCAACTCCTCCTCCTCCTCACTCAGCACATCTGACGATGCGCTCACTCCAGAAGACTACAAGCACCTCCTCCAGTTTGTTTACTCCTCACAGCGCCCTCTTGCGGCCACTGCGGGGGAGCTGCTCTTCTCAAGGTATACCATTTTTTTCACTTGGAAAAACAATCAAATGGGTTATTAGTGTTTCCGTTTGATATTGTTTGTCTCTGTCAGGCTTCTCAATGCTGTAGCCCCTGCATCTGGTACTCAGGGTGGAATGAATGAAGAGGAGGTGTGTAAGCAGCAAACCTTTGCCAGACTGAAGGCTCTGCTGCAGTTCTACCAGGAGTCTGAGGTGACCATGGCTGTTTTAATTTAAGGGTCCAGTCTGAGCTAAGAAAGGACTTGCTGTACTTCCTTGTGTTATCGCCTAGTTTACATCCTGTGATGCTGTGAGTCAGCTAAAGTGTATACTTTCAGCTGCACAACCATGTGGTGTACCTGGTGGACAGTCTGTGGGACTGTGGTGGAGCTTTGCTGAAGGACTGGCCCTCACTCACGTCTGCACTGCTGCAGGACTCTTCGTCATGCAGTGCAGGTAAGGAAATGTGTGCGTTCTCAGGTCATAAACGTTCGACCTCGCCAAAGATTTGTTTGTGGATTGAAAGGATCGTTTAAAATCATCTGCAACCTTCATCACCCTCGTCCTGGTTTTCAGTTGTTTCTTCCGCAGTGCACCTCTGCTAGATCTTACTGTTCAAAGCGTGTGTGCGTATACGTGTGTGTAGGTTTCACCGCGGCCGAACAAGCAGTGCTTGTAGAGATCCTGGCAGCGTCGGTGCGTCAGGCCTCAGAGGGACCTGTGCTGGCAGGGAGGAGTGGAGCGAAGAAGGTCAGTGGGAGTTCTCTTTGTATGTGAGACAGCTCAGAGTGCGCACTCATAACTCATCATAGTTATGATAGCAAACTTGAGCGACGTCTAAATTGTCTGTTTATTTTTTGTGTGTTTCAGGTAATGAATGCCAGAGAAAAGAAAATTCAGACCGATGACTGTTTGAAGCTCACTGAGCATCTCCTCACGGTGCTTCCAAAGCTGCTGTCTAAGGTGTTTATTCCACATGTAGCTGTTAGTTACATACAGATCCGTTTGATTCCATGTCCCGATTAAGTTCTGGTTGTTATATTGTGATTCTGCGTCTGTTCATTGTGCAGTTTTCAGGTAGCAGTGACATCCTGGCCTCCCTGATGAGGATTCTTCAGCACTTCCTCCCAGAGTGTCCACAGGCTGAAAACACACAGGTGTGTGTGTGTGTGTGTGTGTGTGTGCACATCTGCACCCAATATCAACCCCAATATTTATCCTTCTTAAATTTCATGATACATCACAGAGCCCGTGAAATGATTTTATTCTCAGCTGTGATGTTTTCAAACTGCTTAAATGTATAACACGAGTCGGTGTTGCTCCCGTGTGCGTTGGACAGGCGGTGTCCAGCCTGCTGACAGAAATAGAAGCTGTTTTAGACTTCCACTCAGGCCCGGCTGTTCTGGAAGCGGCGGCTCGTGGGATGCTGTCTCTCTGTAGCGAGGAGGCAGCCTGGTGCTCCCCGGCCCGAGCTGCCAGAGACTCTCTGGTCCAACGCTGGGTGGACCAGCTGACAGCACTGCTGGGGGACTCGCTCAAGGTGAGGAGCACAGGTACACCGTAGTGCCGGATATATGAGGATGCATAATAAAGTGTCCAGAAAAAATGAGTGATTATCTAATACTTCTCTTCTGAGTTTGCCTACATTTTCCTTTTTCTTGTAAAATATTTGATACTTTTACCTCATCGGGCCTCAAAACCTTGAAATGAAACGGATTGAAACCCACTCTGTGGTGTTTTTTCTCACAGCCCATCAAGTGTGATCAAGAGCAGTGATATTCCAAACCCCCATAGATACAGTAAACCTCTCTTAACGGGGTAACCTATGAGGTTTGACTTCTCTTTCATAGGGCGACAGTTTCTCTGCTGATGAGGAGAAAATAAGAGAGATTTTAGCCACGCTGAGGAAACTTAAAGCTTTCCACAAGTAAGACTTGACAGTTGTTCAGACTGAAGCGTGAGTGTTGTGCCACTGATGTGTATTTATGTGCCGTGTGCGCCTGTTTCTCTCCGTGTTTCGGTAGCTGCCATGACCTCAGTCAGTGGCGCCTGTTTGATCTGCTGTCTCCTCTCCTGTCAGTGGAGAGCAGCCTGGAAGGAGCTCCACCTGAGGTATCGTCCCTCCCCGCTGGCTAACCAAACGTAGTTATTGCACGCCTTCAGTATATCTGTGTAACTTTACTGTGTTTGCAGGTGCTGCTGGAAGTACTGCAGTGTTTGTCCTTTTCCATGCTCTGGTCACTCAGCACCAGCAGTGAAACTCTGACCTGCAGGGTGAGTTACAGCTCCTAGTATTGTTCACAGGTTTGGGGTCAGTTAGCAGCGTCCTTGGGAATGACATTTTCTTTGTCATTTTAATCCAGTTTACTGTTGTGGCTGAAATAATATAAAACTGGACAGCAGTATTGTAATTAATAGAATGAGTCATCATAAATCATTTCTGATTTGTAATCAGGGGTAACGGCGTGATGGTGCAGTGGGTAGCACTGTGACCTCACAGCACGAAGGGCCTGGGTTAGAATCCACCAGTGCAAAGACATGCATGTTAATTGGTTAATTGATTGATAGATGAGTGTGTGCCCTGCCTCTCGCCTTATTACAGCTGGGATAGGCTCCAGCCACACTAGGACCCTGATTTGGATAAGCGGAAGAAAATGGATGCATCTACCTAGCCTCACAGAGGCCCACTGCCAGCAAGCCTCATTCTGTGCTTCAGTGGTATTTTGTGCTGTTCTGAGAGGCTGATTTATCAGCTGAAACTGTTTTTATTACTGATTATACAAGAGTAAAATCTGCTGTGTAGCGTCTCTGTAGCATCAAACTCTCCGGGTTTAATATAGTCTCAAAAAAGAACTTGTAAGGCTTTGAAGGCTACACCATGCAGGGAACTGCTGAAAAAATACATTCCTGTACAGCTGTGTGCTCTGCTTCCTTGGCAAACCAGCACAGTCTGGCTTGTATGAGTAAAATTTAATGAAGCGGCCAACCGAGTTACTGCAATGTATCCGTGTCTCTAATGTACTCGTGCTAATCTTTGTATTCTGGTTAGAGGCAGATTACGCCATTCTGTAAAGGGAGTAGTACACACTGTTGCAGTTTTATAGTACACACTGTTGCAGTTTTATATTAGTAGCAATGCAACAGATGTAATAATTTATATTCCTTAGAACAACAATACTCTGGTAATTTCCCCCCCATTTTGAATGATTAATTAACCCGTTGATGCTGATGCTTCAGACAGCTAAATGTACCTTCCTTACACTTAAGGAAATATTTTGTGAAAAAGAATTAATGATTTAAGAGGTTAAAAATGTGCTGTTCTTTTTTTTTTTTTTTTTACTTTTGTTTTAGGCTTCTGTGACAGCCTAAAGTAAATTCTGTTGTCAAATTTTCAAAATTGTTCCTTTTTCCCCAAACAAATAAAAGTTTGATCATTAAATTAGTTTCAACCAAAGAGGAGAGTTTAATCTATGTGAGTGTATGATGTATGTATTGTTTCTAATTTCATTGTTAACACATAAAAGACTTCACTGTGTGTGTGTGTTTCAGGAGAGGTCTGTAGCCCAGAGGCTCCAGCTGCGCCTTTTCTGCGAGAGAAGTCATCACTGCCTCTCCCACAGCGACCTCAGCGTGAGGCAGCAGGTACGACAGGAAGCGTCCACTGATGATTTCAGCCCTTTCTTCTTCTTCTGCCCTTCACAGCTTCTTCTCATTTTCCCATTTCAGGCTTTTCTGGGTGTGTGCGACGTCCTGACGGCCCACTCCTACCAGCTACAGGTGTGGGATCCCACCTCTTTCGGTCCACTGCTCTACACGCCCAGTCCCAAACTGCAGAGGGCGCTGTTGACCTTCGTGTGCGTGCACGTCTTTGTGGGCTCAGACTGTGACAGCCAGAGCAGGGGTGAGGCATCAGCCTGTTTAAGTGAACCATTTTTTTTCCCACTTCAGCCTTCCTGCAGATCTTAATCTATGACGATCTGAAAACATGGACATCTCCTTTATTTGAAAATATATTTTTGCATATCCTTACCTCATGTTAAAGGATGTTTTAGCCCTTATGTTCAGAAAGATTTAAGATCCCAGGCACTGGGTGGCTCTCTCTGTGGTCACCTTAAATCAGAGTTTAAGATTTGTGTGTATGCTTGATTGTGAGCAAAGAGGAAATAAGGGGAAAAGGGAGAAAGGGAATGAAGAAGCACCAGAACTGAGAGTAAAAGTCCTGCATTAAAAATGTGACCCGAGCAGAGGAATAAAAGTATCATTAGCAAAATGAGCTTAAGTACTCTCCCTGCGATGGAGTATTATTTATGGCACGATTGGATTGTTAATACTAATGCATCAAAGCCGAGGCAGCATTAGCTGGTCGAAGTTTACTTTTAATCAGGCCTCCTCTGAAGGCTCACAGCATGAATCTTTGGGGATCGTAAAAAGGATTAATGGGTCAGGAAAGAGGAGAAAACAAAAATCCGATGCTACAAATTTGTATTCATTTTTCTTTAATCCTTAGATGCAGTGGATGGGAGGCAATGGATAATTTGACCTCTTTGGGTCTCGAACATGTGGTTAAGTGAAACCATCTGAGAAGTTTAGAGGGAAACGACTCTTTGGTGAAAACGGCTCAACAACTCATAGATATCTGAAACGCGACAAGGGGGCCAATGGCAGGGGGCACGAAAAGCCAAAAAAGGAGTCTAAAGCATTGCTTTTCATTTTTTATTTATTTATTTATTTTCCCAATGCAATGTATTAGGATTTAATGTTCTTTTTTATGGCAAGAAGAAAAGTGACTGCAGCTGTTGTTAAAATGGTTTCGGAATAAAAAGCAGAATATCGCAGCGAGCAGCAGGGGAGCCGATTGCAGCGCCGCACAGCAGATGGCACTCTCACTCTGTCGCCGCGCTGAACGAGCCCGACGACCGAGCGTGGCGACCCGCTGTGGTAAAAACATGCAGATATTAAATGCACGGCCACACGTTCGGCTTAATAAGTCACTACAGAGCCGCCTGCTGACTGTAAATGGGGTCTGATTTCCAACCTGACCTGACAATTGACCCTCAATTACAAAGGAAGCCTCGTTAATGTCCTCAGACTGAAACAGGGTTGACTCATTTGTAAGAAAGGATGTTAGACTTTGTTATGCAAAGCGATGCAGCTTGTAAGCGGATGACGGCGGTTTGCTCCCGTCTGCTCTCAAATGAAGAAAACAAGATTGACATCTTGGACATACGTCGT
>JAVDPK010002456.1:252449-274011 GCA_034780415.1 Cichlasoma orientale
TTTATGAAGTCCTGCAGGTAAACTTATGAATCCATCCATAGCTCACTATATCTAAAATATTTTATTATCTTTACAATAGCATCTACTTTCAGGGACATATTGCATCCATATATGGGGATAGTCTAGAGAAGTCAATAACTGTCCTGGTGGGAATCTCTTAAATGTTCAACCAAATACAATACAGGATTATTGGTTTTTGAACATGTAATAAAAAGCTATTGTTTTATTGGATTTGCCTGGTAACGATTTTGTTCTATAGACAGTGTTTTCTATTAGCTGCTGGATCAGAGATCACTCGGAGGGCAAGGGCACTGAGTTAAATCATAAAATCAGGGCAATCTCTTTCCGTGAGAAAATTCCATTAACTCTGGCTCACCTCCGAGCCTATTTTATTAGCCTTGTGAAAGATTGAAGCCACATGGTGTCACAACCATAACTCCAGCCTTATGTTATCTTTGATATCCACCTGCTAAAGCCATTGTCCTGAAACCAACTAAAACACTCTTTCCTGTGTCTGCTTTGTTCTTTGCTTTCTGTTATATGATTTCTCGTGATTAATCACTCTTCTTACTTCACCCCCCCTCCTTTGCTCTCGACCACTTCACGACCAATCGCACGCCTCAACTGCATCTGGCTCCCTCAGTCAGCGAAAACTCTCAAGTGGAGAGGCTGGAGGACCTTCACAAACGGAGGAATCTGCTCGCAGCCTACTGCAAACTGATAATACACGGCGTGCTGGAGCTGAGCATGGCAGCAGAGGTCTTCACGTACTACATGAAGGTAAAGGTTAACTCCTCAGAGGGAAATACAATAATAAACGTTTGAGTAGAGTTCATCGAGGAGATGAGATGGGTGCCACTCTGTAGCCAGCTGCTTGGCATAAAGACTGGAATCAGTATGAACAGCTGGCGTGGATCTGTGTTAAAGTAGTCCGCTGCTTGTCGAAGACAAAATTTGCCTTTTGTAATTCAGTAGAATTGAGGGACTATTAAATGTAAGGTGGCTATCAATAGACACTGTTTAATACACACAAAAAACATAGTTTTTTTTTTTTTTTAATTGGTTGGTTGACCCCATAAACTGGTCCAGGTCTGGAAAGTGAAGCCGACGCAGTGCCTTAAACCTGCATTCTTTCTAAAGCCACCAGGAAGCTACAGCTGTGGCTGCTAAAAGTCTTCCGGTCCTCTGTCAGGACCTCTGTAAACACTTTCATGCCAGGTTTCTGGTCTCAGTCACTCTTTTTGGGTCATGTTACATAAATCATTAAGTCAATTTTGTAAATCATGGTCATACTCTGGTTCAGAAAGGAGGATTATCAGGGGACGGTGGTGTGGTGGTTAGCACTGGTCTGGGTTTGAATCCACCCGGGCCTTTCTGTGCTCCCACCCAGCCTCAGTTTGTGCTTCTAATGCATGCCACTACATTTACATCCCAAAAACACTATTTTAACCATCTGGCTTGATGGTTACAAAAAGACATCAGGAAATAAAGGTGCACTTAAAAAAATGATTTACTGAGCAGTGAGGGGGATGATTAAACATCCCGTATCATCCTCTCCCTCTTTGTCTGCAGTACTACAATGACTTTGGAGACATCATCAAGGAGACGATGTATCGCACCAGGCAGATGGATAAAATAGAGAGTGCTCGCACACTCGTGCTCTGTTTGCAGCAGGTATCGTCCCTCCATAAACACCTGAGAAAAATAAACCTCGCTGTCACTAGCTGGCAGAGAGATACTGATGTTCTTTTCTGCACCTTCCAGCTGTTTGTACGACTGAAGCAGGAGCAAGAGAGCGGTGGCAGGTCTCAACCAGGAGTCCAGACTTTCACCAGCATTAAAGAGCTAGCCAGGCGATTCGCCCTCACCTTCGGGGACCTTGTCAAGTTTCGCGAGTGTGTCGTCCTGATCCACAGGTTGGCACGTGACCTAATTTCTTTTTGTTGGATTTATTTTTGCATATTTCTTTTTGGCCTCAAGTCTGTGTGTATATGTGTTTAGGAATGGCATAGAGTTTGTGTTCCAAGAGTTTACTCAGACTCCAGACTTACCTACACCACTGTACCTCTCCTACCTGACCATCCTTAGTGAGTTCTCCAGCAAGCTGCTCAAACCAGACAAGAAAGCAGTGTGAGTGCTGAAAGCAACAAGCAGGGGTTTAAATGGTTTTTAAAGGAAAAGAAAATTCAAAAATCTGAAGCCTGTTCATGTCTGCACAGGTTATCCTACCTGCAAAAACACACTGCTGAGCATATTATTAACCTCAGGGAGGAGTGCTGGCAGCCACTCATCTACTATCGTGCATCTCTGTTGGCTATAGCTGAAGGGGAGGACGCTGTATCCTACGTAAGCTCAGACAGGAAGGGCAACGCACCCAATCGCTCGCCCTTCTCCAAACAAAAGCGGGAAGGTAAGACAGCACAGAATGATGTCCTCACTTTCACCAGCTGCTTCAGGTGTATCCTTTTTTATTTTCAGGGAGCAAGTCCCCCTGTCCGTTTAGCCCTGTTGATTCCAAAGTCAGCAAAGTACGCAAACCAAGCTACAGCCCAAGGTGAGGCTCAGAAGTGCTTTCAGACCAGTTACAAAGCAAATCTCACATGAATGACTGTAACCTGACCTTTCCCTTCAGCCATCAGGAGAGGGCAGCTGATACAGATCCATTTTCTGTCCCTCTGGAACCTCCACCGAGAAGACTGCACATGGAAGGATCTGTACTCAGCATCAGCAACGAGCCAGATGATGGCACTGTGGAGGTTGAACTCTGAGTATGACGAGGTCGGGAGAATCGGTGCTGCCGTCTGTGCGATAAGACCTCAAGAGATGTTTTACTTTTTATGCACCTTGTAACCAGGGTCCTCTGTGTCGATAGAAACTGCTGTGTTTTTTTTGTACCATGTTGATCATGCAGCACATCATGTTTTTAAAAGGATGCAATCAGGAAGGATGAAGGTGGCAGTATTCTGCCATGCAAAGACCAAAACCATGACACGTGTATTAATCCATAAGTGAAAGTCCCTGATATTATTTCCAATTACTCCTGTTTTGGTAAAGTTTGCCAATGCTGGAGTGCTCAGATGTTTCGACTGAGCTCCTCTTTAAGAAAAACAAACAAACATTTGTGATCATTTAAAAAAAAAAAAAAAAAAAGTGCCCATTTTCAGAAACTGGGATTTGAGCTGAGTGATACGGACTGTGTGAATCAGAGCAAATTACTGGTTTTGGTCTTTTCACGGAAAAAATAATGACCAACCAATTTATTTTGAGGACCATTTGTATAAGCATGTGCATAGATTATTATTATTTTAAACATACAGCTTTACTGTACACTAAAGAATTTCTCTTTTACTTTTGGGGACAGGGTCAATTTTAGTTTTTTGATATCTGCCACTTATGTATTTAATGTAAATTCATTTAAATTAAAAAATATCACTATACCTCCTACTAGTTAATATATTTTATACTTTGAATAATTCAATAAGCACTTTGTTACTTTTAGAAACAGCTGTACATTTATGCGTTTTTGATCACAGCAACAGCAGTTAGTCTGGTATATGATACTCCATTATGACCAACAGTGCTTTTCACTCACTTGAAATGCCATATTGATAGTTTTCAGCTGACATACACTCATCAGCCACTTTAATAGGTACACCTATTCCACTGCTCATTAATTCAAATATCTTATCATCCAATCAGATGGTAGAAACTCAATACAGTTGTGTGTGTAGACATGGTCAAGATGACCCGCTGAAGTTCAAACTGAATGGGGAAGAAAAGTGTTTTAAGTGACTTTGAACGTGGCGTGGTTGTTGGTGCCAGATGGGCTGGTCTGAGTATTTCAGAATCTGCTGATCTGCTGGGATTTTCCCCACACGACCATCTCTAGGCTTTACATAGGATGGTCTGAAAAAGAGAAAATATACAGTGTGCGGCAGCTCTCTCGGTGAAAATACCTTGTTGACGTCAGAGGAGAATGGCCACTGCTTCAGAGCTAAGCTAAGAAAAGGAAACTGTGGCTACTGTTCACCAAAATTGGACAACAGACGACTGAAAAATGTGTGTGTGTGTGTGTGTGTGTGTACCATGTCTAACAGTGAACATAAAAACATTTTCTTACATCACATTAAACCGCACAGGTTGTTTTCTTTAGTCTTCCATTAACCAAGGCTTTATTATTAATTTAAAGAAACACAAAACATTTCAAAATGGTTCCTTTTGTTCTGTCAAAGTAGTCAATTGAAGTACTTTGTGACATAGAAAAAAAAAGGTCTAAAATACTTGCTCAAATCATTTACAGCACAGCAAGCACAAAATAAATATGTACATTAATTTATAAATTCATCTCTAATAAATTATAACCTCATCTTGCACACACATTAAAGTCATAATGAATATAGGCCTGTACAACATGTGCTGTGTATGACTATCTAAACTGTGTGCTTATGTGTGTGTCCAGAAGGCTTAATGGTGGCTTGTTTGGCATTTACAGTAACCTCCGACTGCACTGATGAGTTTACAGCAATATAGGAAACTCTTTATTGTGATCACTGGAATGTAAGCTTAGCCAATACGTTTGATACCTGATTCCAATCAGCATGGTTTTTGTCAAAAAATTAAAAAAAATGAACAAAGTCAAGGAGCTCCAGTGTGTAGCAAAAGTGATCTGGCTCATGTGAGCGTGATTACGCAACACTCATGTTTAGATGAAACCAAACGTGCCCCAAACATTATTGATGTCCAACGATTACATGCACAAAACAACCTGTTAATGTGTGGGGAAGGAGCAAAGGTCTAAAACGCATCACTCGTGGCATCAAGTCAGCTGGGGTGTTTACTGTAAGTGTGAAAATGTAAAACATCTGGTTCAGTATTGAACTACCCTCTGCTCCATGTACTTTAATGATTTCTTTGTCGAATGCGTGTTAACATGCACGTTTCTCCATCCGGTGCTCTGACTGCATCTTTCTGGTTGACTCAGTTTGGTGATGTTTGTCCACTAACCCAGGTGCATGACTTGTGTTTCTGAGGGTGGAAGGTGCTCACCAGGCTTGCGGGAAAGGCTACATGACCAAAAAAAAAAAAAAAAAAATCATTCAAAGTCATCCTCATACTCATATTCATCCAGGTCCAGGTTGCAGTGGGGGCTGGGGATCTCAAAGAAGTGTCTCTTTGTCAGACCCAGTTCACTGGAGATGTGCTGTCCTAAAGGGCTCAGCGGATTTTCATACCTGAACAGACACAAGGAGAAAACACTCATCAGGCAAAAGACGGCTTAAATTTCAAACTGTCAGTTAACCTGTTTTTCTCACTGTCAATCGTCCTGTTCATATCCAATTTAGAGATGTGGGATAAAATTCACAGGCCTTATTCAAATTTACAAAGTTGATAACAGTGACATTGGAAGTGCCCATTTGATCAAGCATCATATTTCCATCATAAAAACTTTACAATACATCAACACTGAACGAGGCCAGCCAATTGTTCCCTCCATCTGTTCCTTTGGAAGAATCTTAAGAAGAACTTCTGCACCAGCCAGAGGAGTCATTCAAGAGTAATACCATGTTGAATGTGACCAACATTTACAGAAATGTTGCAAACATATCAACATATATCAACAATGCATCAGGTGAATTTTCTTTTTTATCATTTTAACATTCTCAGATTAAACAAACAGGCTATAAAGTATCTGAGCTTCAGGGGTGAGGGGAGGTGAATACATATTTAGCAGCAGACAGAGTAATAAATATTTCCATCCAATTCTTGGCAAGTATATTCCCCAAAATGTCCAAGTACTTTTCTAGAGACCAGGGAAGGACACAGGAGCACTGCATGAAGGCATGAACAGAAGTGGGGAAAAGGAGTAAAGCATTTTGTTCATTCATTTAAGAAGAAGCGGGATAAAAACAGAAGCCATCCAGTTCAAAAACAGACTCCCAGCTCTAACCAGCAGCCACATACACAACACTGTACTGGCTGACACAACAACGATCTGCCATATGCTCAAATCGGTGAGGAGGGGTGGGGATCGGTAGATGCTAGGAGTGGGTTTAGGACTAGACTTTCTCCACAGAGGAAGAAAAGGAGAACACTTAAAACCTGTTGACACCCTCAGTGTCTTACCTGCTCTGGTTAGCGGCCATGCTTTATAGAGTTAGTCGGTGGTGTTCCTAAAACCGCCACACAACATAGCTGTCAACAGTCTCATTTATCACTGGCTCACTCTCAGGGCGGCTCGGCTGCTGTGCATTAGCCTCTGAGCAGTGGGACATTAAAACTTAATGTATAGTTCACTTAATAAATTTCAGTTGATCTTACAACTCTAACTATGCTGTCTGTGAATACATAAACTTCATAGCAAATTTTCACTCTTAACATGGCAAAATGTCTTATTTTATCAGACTGTATATTTTCACATAATGACTTTACAACACCAGTCTTAAAGCACTGATAATAATGACAAATGTTAATTTTTTCTCTAGCAAACATTCAGGACGCTCGCATATTGAACATTACGTGCCTACTGTACAAAACATAGCTAAAACAAATGTAGGTAATCGCATACACGTTTACTAAGATCCACAGTTTGTCTTCCATTTTATGTGAACAGATAATGTGAAAATAAGAGCCATATAAATTATATACTATTTATAATATACAAATAAGGATAAATTGATCAGAAACTGTCACAAAGGGCAAAAGCTAAAATTAAATTGGAGGAGGACTTACAGCTGCTGCTTTTTGGGCTTGCAAACAAAAACAAAAAATCAATCCCAGTTTTAGTCTCATTTTTGCACTACTGAGAAAAAAAATGTCTAAATGCAAACAGTGAGGCTAAAACTACCATATTCCAATTTATCATATTGCATCAGCTATTCATCATCAAACTTCAGAGGCCTCTGGTGCTGTCCTAAATGTAAAAGCATTTTGAATTTGTAAGAAGAAAAATAACTTTTCTTAAGACTACAAGTGGACATGAAAGTGAATCCTTTTTTCTTTTATCTTTACTTAAGAAAAACTGTTTGTGAAAAACCGAATGTAACTCCTGCCATTTCTGACAGACCCATGAGTAACCTCACACTTACACATCGTTACACTGGTCATTGGCAGCCTCCTCAGCTACCAATATGTCGTACTCCTCTGCAGCATATTTCTCCCAGTCTGACAGCTCCTGTCCGTCCGTCTCCACCTCCTTAAAAAGATGACAAGTTACATGATCCACTGACAGGAAAACAAGACACGATACTGTCACATCTGGTGGCATCCAGTCAGAATTCAGTCTTACTCACCCTTATGACAGAGAAAGGGTCCTTTTGCTCGTGGTCCAGGTACTTCTCGATGTTGAAGAACGTGTCAAAGAAGACATGAGCCAGCTTGCACCTCTTAAGGTCCCGCAGAGTGATCTTACCTGGACAAGATAAATCAGGCACTTCAAACAGGTCATTTATGGCATGGATATTAGTTAACTGTTGTCTGTCTATACAAGTGCTTTAGCTTTTAAATTTGGCCTGAGACATAGTACCGATAACCCAACTATGACATCTACCAAGTCACCTCACAGTTTCCCTCATCTCGCAGTGAGGCATGACTTATGGACGTGCTCTTTAGCCTCCCGATGAATACAGAAGTTTGGTTACAATATTTCACACTAGGGCTGCAAATAATGATTTCCTTACAGAATACTCTGTCAATAAATAATTCAAAAAGTAAACTATACTTAATGCTTAACTATTAATTTTTTGGATTTGATGATATTAAATTTACAAAGAAAAAAAAACTTAAAAAAACAAACAAAAAACAATTCAGGACATAAATTTAATTTCAACTTAAGTGAAAGTGCTAGAGGGAACCTGTTTCACAGTGTGGATAACACCAGCAGCTGGCAGCAGTCTGTCTCTCATCTATTAGTGTCCTCTCAGCTAATGATCAATGACCTGGCCTGAAAATGTGTGTGTGTGTGTGTGTGTTTGTGCACGCGCATGCCACTGTGATTGTGGACAAAGTGGAACCTGTAATATCTCTTGTGTGTGAATGTCTGAGTGTGTATTAATTTAAAACAGGCCTGACCTTCGACCTCAGGCTTGACAAGGTCAAGCATTTGGCAGAGGCAGTCCTCAAAGGGCAGCGGCTCAATAGCCATGGCCTCCAGCTTCTGACACTGCTCCTCGTAGAAGTACTCCAGCTCATACATGCTGAGCACCCCGTCCCCATCCAGGTCCATACAGCGGAACCAGTACTCTATGCTAATCAGACAGAGATAGAGTGAAAGTAGAGGGGGCCGATGTGAGCAGAGATAAAACCTCTCAGGAAAAGGATGATGCAATCAGTGTTGCTGAGTGTCAAGATACCTGGTGTCAGTCTTTTTGTCTTCCTCGGAGATGAGGAACCAGACGAAATCAGCGTAACTCAGCCGCCCCTCCTTATACACACGTCTGTCCCTGTGGAAAACACACAAAAAAAGTATTAAAGCTAGCAGTGGAGACTAGATAAGACTTCCATCTCTTTAAATTTGATTACATTTACCTTGTTACTGTTCCTGAGAATATTCTCTCAATCATCTTTTGTGAGATGGCTGGAAAAGAAATATATAAAGAGGTCACATACAAGTCTATTTGAAAAAAAAATATGTATTTCCCCTCCTAGACAACAGCTCCTTCACTTACTATACAACTTTTTCACAACACATGTAACCCATTCTCACAGACTGTAAATCCAGACTGGCTAGTGTAGCTTTTTTTAATCTTGACAATGCTATAAATCCTCTGGTCATCATTTCGACTGTACGGTGTCAGAAATTGTTCCAGACATGGCGTCATTGGAACCGAGTATATATGCTGCACTCTTATTGATCTTGTGTCTCATTTCCCCTGCTTCACTCATAGACCATCAACCAAGAACATGTGGTGTGGAGTGTGTGGGAAGGAAGTGTCAAAGACAAATCTTTTTCCTGGCTGTGTGTTTGTTTTGTGAGGAGTAAGCCCCGACCAAATACCATTTACAAATGCCTTTTCCTGTTATATGGAGTTTAAGTCTACTGACTGCGCTATCACTGGCAGGAAGACTTAAGGAAAGTTAATTTAGTTCTGACAAGGCTGAGCACTCCTCTTCCATTGTCTGTATACATTTTTCCAAAAATACATGCTGATGTGATATAAATAAAGAACTAAATTAAAGAAACAAATGATTTTGTGTGTGAAAGTGGGGTGTGTTTGTGCACCTTGGTCATTGTGTCGTGCTAGGTCCTTCTGGTCTACGTAGAGGTCGTGATCAGTGTCCAGCTCCCAGAACTTGCAGTAAATAACATAGAAATGTTCATAGGAGAAAAACTCTGTCAGCTGGTTCACGTCCTCTTCTTGCTCCAGCAACGCCACATTCTGCCCAGCAGGAAGTATAAAAGTCTTTCATCATAATTATAGTTCAATTAATCACAATACTCTTTTTAGCATGTAACAGTTTATATACTCCCCTTGCTTCATATGCTGTTATATGCCAAAGTTTTCATTACATATAGAAATGACTGAAGTAAATATGCATTTACTAAGCCAGCCCTTTAGGACATAAAGAGAGTAAAGTGATTAGTTTAAAAAAATAGTTTCTAGCTTTGTGAAGAGAAATTAATAAAATTTTAAAACACTAGACCTTTAATTATTTATTTTTAAAACCAAAACTCATGAGATGTTTTAGGGGTCGCTAGCCTGTCGCAGGGCTGACACAGAGAGACAGACAACCACTCACATTCACACCTATGGGTAATTTACAACCACCAATTACCCCCCCCCCCCCCCCACAGTACATGTCTTTGGACTGTGGGAGGAAACCGGAGTACCTGGAGAAAGCCCACACGGACACGAGAACATGCAAACTCCACACAGTTAACATGCATTTCTGTATAAATGGAAAATAATTACCTGGAGAAAGTTACTTTTCCTGAGCTCAGAACATGTTATTTTCCCCGTCCATGACCGGTTCACATTGTAAAATATCCTCTGAATCACCTGAAAAACAACTGACAGTGTTATCTTGGCGAGATAATGCCATTTTCGTGTTTCGCTACAAAGTGCAGTCGTGTATTATGGCGGTATACCGTTGTGATGTATCGTGAGTGAAAGTCCGGTGCCTCCTTTAGAAAAGCCAGGCCTGGGTGTGAGTTCACCACATCCTGAGAACACAAAGTAAAGTCAGCTCACTTTGACGTTACCCTGCTTGGTTATATAGCCAAAAAAGCCAAACACAAGCGATAATGATCATCTCAATGACACACTATGCCCTCTGCAGTAACAAAAAGAAATGTTCAGCTAAATTCTGCAGTTACTTCCAGAGACCAGCTAAATGGAAAACCACATCTGTCTTTCTTTACAGGTATACCGAGCACATGACTTTCAAAGGAGGAATAAAAACGACAACTGATTTAAACATCAGGAGCTGCCAGTGTTTATCTACATCATATTGACTTATCACATGCTTCATAAATTGTGCTATGTAAAGAAATTCTCCTTGATGGGAAATGAGAATTCCCTTTAATTTACATATTTCTTTAAAATCTGGGTCAACTGGTTTTGGGATGAGCATGAGCCTTTTTTTTAAATTGATAGCAAAGTGGCAGGAAGGTCACAAAGAATATGTTTACTTAGTGACCTTCCCTCCTTCCTAATGCCATAAAGTCACAGTGAGGGTGCTGCATTTCAAACTGCAGTTATATTCTCGCCATGAAACTCCCTCATGTCATTTCTTTGTTCTACGCCCCATCTTTCTACTGGAGGAAACAATTGTTGACATAAATGTGAAGGTGGCAATGAAATTAAAAGGCCTTATTTCAGGGCAGCCGTCATGCCTCTTTGACTCTTACTGTGAGAAATTAAATCATAGAGAAACACATAAATCACAGGGCACAGGAAACAGGCGGGGACAGTCAAATCTACTCCACTGCAATCCGCCTTTCATTCATCAAAACAGTCAAAGGCGATTCGCTGAGCGGAACCATACAAATTAAACAGCGTGAGCCACAAGGCATCTCCGGTGGTATGCTAACGGGTGTTCAGCTCAGACCGCCGCTCCTGCCAGCATGAAAATGAATCAGGTGTAGGGTGGGGCCTGTGTGGCACACCAACAGCTTGTCAGCTGGGATGAGAATACAAATAGCCGCCACAGCAGGTCCACATGGTAAGAATTTCCAAACACTCAATTAAACCTGTCTTTTGAGGCTAATAAATGAACCATAAGTCTAGTTTTTGTGACTATTTTAGTACTATAATGTGTTTAGAACATGAGCCACATTTTCATCTCCATCAGGGGACTCTCCCATCATAATCCCCTTCACTATATTACTAGCCACATGAAAAAACACAGTCTCAGCAGGGCAGTCCAAAAAATAAGTCCAGTTTGCACCACCCAAGCCAATGCTATTTGCCATCCCACACTGCCAAGTCCAGCCCTCTCCCTGGGTGTGCTACAGCCAGTACCTGCAGGAATGGAATAAAGTCATCTTGTTCCAGGTAATTGCAGCCAGGCTTGGCCAAGAGGTGCACAAATTTAGAAGCGTCATCGTGACAGGTCAGCAGAGTTCTGGGGAAGAAAAGAGAGAACAGATGGTTGCAAGGTTACTCCCACTTTGGCTGTTAAGTTCCTTCTGTCCTTTTTATCATTCCTTCAAAAGCATAAGTTTTACATTGTTTTATGAAAAAGTGCTCAAGTGCAGGTATAATACATTCTGAAATTAGGATTCTGTATCACTGCTGGGCGATTATGAACATGGAGTGTTATGGTAGCAACTCAAACATAATGAGAGTGTCTGTTGTGGCCTCTTCTAAGAATGGCTCAGTCATGAGCTAAAGTCAAAGGGCAGGTCTGTCCAGTTCTCTGGAGCCTTAGACATTAATACAAGAGCATGCCTATTGCACACAACCACATTCAGTGTAAATCACCAGTATAAAAGCCCCCTGGTATTCCTTTCAGTTTCATGCAGAAAGGATGTTTTCATTTATACACTATATATATGCACAGCGACTTTCCCCTTGTGGTGTTTATGAGGGCAAAGATTTTTGTTTAGGAATGAAAAGGAAAATGCCATAATAGCAGAGATAATAGCCATGTATGCTATTCCCAACGAGTGGTCATCATTGTTTAGAGGACATTGTATAAGCCATTTGGCTGTGAGTGAATGCACCAGTAGTCTAGTGAGAATAAGAGCAGCTATTGTCTTACTTTCTCCACATAGCCACAAACTTGTGAACGGACACGAAACCCGTCCTGTCGCCTCCAGCTGAGCAGAACAATGGCACTTTCCAGAAGAGGGGACACTCACAGGCCTAGGGAGACAAGAAGGCAGAAGAAATGGGGCAGTGTGTAATTAGGATTTAGAGAAGATATAGGGGAAGGATTAATAGGAATGCTAATTCTATAAAACACACATCTGACCAATAATGGAGAAATGAACAGTGAAAAGACATAACTGATAGATTGAGAATCAGTGTTTGATGATTTAAAGACTTCCCTGAGGAAACCTAGCTGTCATTGCTCTCTTTACCCAGGTTCCCCTCTGGCCATCACTAACATTCTTCAAAGTCAAGGAAATATTCTTTTCCATGAGGCTTTAAACATCAGCAAACATTCATACAGTCAGGAGCTAAAAGGCTCAAATGAAAATAATTTGCTGTGTGGCAGCTCCATGCTACAAATCATATACTCACCTTGGCAACCTGCCCCATGTCCTCAATGGTGGCCCTTTCATTTGGGAATTGGGAAAATATTTTCTCAATTTTGGAAATGAGGCTGTCAATGTTGAGGTTGGCTTGGGGCCGGCCCTGTGGGAAGTAAAACTTGGGAATGCTTTCACTCAGTGCTGTGGTGACTGGCTCCTCCGTCCTCACCTGAGCCTGAGATAAACACAGAGAAACAAGCTGTTAGCTGCTGATGCTAGCAAAGGCGAAGACCACTCAAGTATTCCAGCATGTGCTCGAGGCTTGCCTGAACACAAACTCTACACATTGCTGACATTCATGGAACTATACCTCTCAGCAACCCAAAGGCCATCAGGGAAAAGTTGTGACTACTCAGCAATCACAATTTTTCATGTGACTAATACAAATTTGCTAAAAGATTTTAAATATTTTCAGTGTTTGCAACTTATAATCATTTATTTATCAAACTGTTTATAGGTTTTATAGAGCTCATAAAAGCAGACTATATATAGCAATCTACACACAGTAGTACTCTCTCTTTATGATGCGAACAACTCATGTTACATAAGTCTAATGACGTAATGGCGTAAATGGTGTTTTGCTTGAAATCTTAATGGGAAATGAGCAGCAGTCATCAGTTTTTACTGAATAATGATTACAGGCTACCTGTGGCTAGCTAAAATAGGTTATTATACTATATTTAGTCTTTAATAGCCTCTGTGATGCTGTGCAATGTGATTGAGATCTAAACAATAAGTATGTTTTAATGAGTCATTTTAAAACCAATCTATTGTTTTTCATTTAATGAAAACACAGAATTTTAAGATTTCATGTGAAATGTTATGATCCATGTTAACATGAATGTAAATAATTTTCTCAAAAATACCAGCTACATCTTTAATAGGCACACGATTTTAACACAAGCCTCCTAATAACTGTGGAGAGGAACACTATCAAACATAAAATAAATTGGCCTGTTCACACCAGATGTTGTGACTTAACAAAGCAGAAACATCACATTATGGATGGCTCTTTCAAGTACTCACGTAAATCACAAGTGACAGTGTTATTACTTAACCCAGAACTGTTCATTTATGGCAACATTGGTTGTCTTTAATGGAGGGAAACACCACAGAGAAACTAAAAGAGTTATGGACTGCAATGTTATGAATGTGCACCTCAAAAAGAGAGCAACTTCTTTTTAAAAACAGAAAACTGAAAGCCTACCTTTTTATTTGTTGTTGTTTTACCTGTGGGTATTTTTCTCCTTTATTACTGTGTGATCTATTTTATTGTGTTCTGTGAAGCACTTTGTAGCTATGTTTTGAAAAATGCTATATAAATAAAGTTTATTTGTTTTATTGACAGGAGATTAAAGGCAAGAAACAGAACTGAAAGAGAATTAAGGCAGGAATATACTGTATGTACACAGCAGAGGCTTGTATGTAATGTATTTACCTTCGATGCCTGAATTTGCCCAGTTTCCTTAGTAATACAAAAACCTGCCTTCATTCTGGAGCTTACATACATCTGTGTCTTTTATTATTACTGTGATTTCAGGCAGAAAACGTTTTGTATGTCAGAGCTTTGCTGCATGTGCTGTTAGGCTGTATAATCATTATTTTGTTCTTTTATCCTTTGTTTATCCTTTGTTTAACCAGGAAAACATGTGTTTCCTGACAGTGGAAAATAGCATATTCTCCATTCTAACAATGGCAACATAATACTAGGCCCAGGCAGTGATGTCACAGTGAACCAACTGACCACACAAACAGAGCACAGCTGACATATTATGAAGATATCAAAATCACTGACAAAAATCACCACTGTGACTCACATACTGCTATGCTGTAGCAAACAAGCCATGAGGATATTTTAATAGCCTTACACATAAAAATACATAATGCACTCAGTGCCAAATGTGTTGTTATGCTGCACTTAACACCCAGTTACTAAAAACAGCCTGAGCAGAATATGCTTTGCTTTCCATCGTCATTCTCAAAGACTATTTACACGAGTCAAGAATTCTCTAACTGAATCATTCTGTGAGGCCTCTAAAAACCACATAAACACACCCACACTTTGCTCAGTTAAGACACCAAAATAATAATCTTTCTGTTTATTTTGGTCAAACATATATTCTACTTAAAGTTTATTAGACCAAGTCTACATGTAACATTGTATCTTTAAAACTTTCAACAATGGCTTAAAAAAGCCTTAAATTACAGATCTAGACACAAGAGGGTTTTAAATCTTTCCTTGCCAGCTTCAACCTGTATGACTGTCAGCACTGCCTGAAAATGTTTGGCTGTACTCTAATAAATGATAAATGCTGCTGATCCTCTGCTCTTGTCATCTGTGTTGGTGTCAGCCATGGCTATAAAAGGACATAAACATCTCCTGTTGCCCTGCGCCGCACTGTCCCCTCTTTCTCTCACTTCATGCTAACCGCTAGCAGAGCTCTTGAGCACAACTGCTAAGCCACATGACATTTTGAATATTCCCGATGATGTGGTCTGAAAGAGGACAGAGAGGCAGCTGAACATAACATAACACAAAAGATGAAACATCATCCAATAAGCTCACAGTAGACACGTTTCATATATATCTGTACAAATGAAGAACACCTTTATAAACTGTAACCTCACCAACAAAAGCAGAACTGATTGCACAATAACATTTCACATGACACAGCTATGTGTGGTAGCAAAATTTTCAATATGCCCAGAGAAAGTGTTAACAACTAATTTGTCTTTATTTACCTAAACAATTATTGTCCATTAATTAGTAATTGTGCTACAGTGACATCTGAATACCAAGAAAGTAAGCCCATAAATACCAGACAACATTAATAGATCTGTCCCCTTGCTCACAGGCCAGCAAAGCCTGCGTGACACAGTGTACACTCATACAAACACCTGCCTGTCCTTGCTGGAAGGCTCTCAGCCTCTTCTTGAATCGAGAGGGCAGAACAAAGTCACATCCACGTGCCAGCAGAGCCAGCTCCTTCCTCAGGTCAGGGTCCTGACGCAGGGACAGCTCCTTCATCCTCATCCTCACTCCACACAGGACGAGGAACACATATACACAAAACAACTCTCAATCCAGCGTTATCTCCTTGACTGTGCAAATCACTTGCAGTCACCACTGTAAGTTAAAAGGGAGTGGAAGCAGTGAAGGTTTCCTGTGTGTATGTCCCTGTGGCTGTCCTCCGTCTGAGTGAGAGCCACTTAATGCAAGAGAGCAGCTGCTACTGTGACTCTCTCTCCCATTCCAGATCTGGTCTCACAATTTCAGCTCAGCCTGCTGCTCTGTCCCAGCCTCTACATAACGTGCACACGCGCGCGCACACTCACACACACACACACACACACACACGCAAGTACACACACAGCAGGGTCAGGGAGCCCTTGCCTCAAAGCTGCTGAGGAGATAAGGAGGGACTGGGTGCATGTGTGTGGGAGTCACCTAGTGTATGTGTGGGATGGGAGGGGGTGTGCAATGGATCTGCCCTTTCCAGTTTGCATTCCTGAGTCCTCATTGAAGGTTATGTACAGAGACAGACCTGTTGTTGCAGCTAGCAGTAGCCACAGAGTTCAACTGAAGGATGGATCTCCATATGACAATGTCACACTATCCATGTTAACTGGCTTTCCTTCTGAAAGCTAAATATTTGGGCTATGGACTCCCTTATTCTTGACAAGGCATCCAGTCACTAATGGGAAAAATCAAAATAAAACCACTGAAGTGATGGAATACAAAAAAAGCTGCACATTACTTCTACTGTCACTAAATCTGCCTCAAACTATAAATCACAAGAAGAGAAGGCAGCCAAAACAAACTACTGATGCATGGGCACGTAAAGAGAACAAGAAAGATATGACTACTTAATAACAGATAACAAGAATCAACTCATCAAATGATACATAGACAGTCATAAGCCATACATTTTCTCATATATTCTGGATGCTGTCTTCTGGTGGTCTTTGTTTTGCCTTCCCTTTGCAAGCTTGGGCTGCCAGCCATTCCATGTCTTATTATAGTTGATGGGCAATAGAGTGGGGCAACGGGACATGCCAAATTCAAAGACTGATGACCGAACCAGTCTGCGCCTATTAAAAGCACCAGCAAGCACTGTTTGGGCAATCTAAGAAACTGGATCTGGAAAAACACGAGTGTATCTTTAGTCCAAAAATATCTACTTCCGATTTCTGTTATCCTGAAATGATGGCAATTACATCAATTCTCCTTAAATGCACTGATCTAACAGCTGTAGAGTTGCCTTGACTGCATGAATTGTAGACAGGGAAATCCCAACTCCTAGACACCTACTGATGTAAGTGCTAATTAAACAGAAATGGCACAGAAGACTATGAATCTGTATCTGTTAATGTCATTGTCCATAGAAACTAAAAGCACTCCCACTGTATTTTTAGATGACAGGACCATAAAGTCTACAGTTTTCCTCTGTTTTCTGCTCAATCCCAGTTCCTGTTGTCCTCCCTATAGGAAGCTGCTGATGCTTGATAAGCTGTTTGTATAAAATCATTTCATATCAGCTGCCTTTTGTTAATCCTCATCAATAAAAATGAAAAATGGAAAGGAAAACACAAACCAGAAAAACAAACAAACACCCCCCCCCCGACCACATTAAAGTATCAACTCTCATCTACTGTTCAGTCTATTTTTGTGTGAGCAAACAAAATCTGAAGTCTGCTCCATAAACAGAGTCATCACGACACAGCAGGGATAACAATGTGTTGTTTTACACATGTAAAAATAACCCCATGGGTGTGAGAAGAGAAGTGACAGTGCACAGGTTCTGCATGAGGTTTGTGCCTTTTAATTAACCAGATTAGACAAACTCCAGCAGGCATTACAACAAACTAAATCATCTTAGGACCACTGCAGGAAAACTGTCTGAACATCACCTTGAGAGGCAATTATCAGACGAACCAACTGTTAAACAACTACATCCACAGTCTGATGGGTCACTTAGTAAACAGGAAAGTGGGAAAACTCAGGCTGACCTCATAATGTGTCCAATCTCTAAACTGCTAAATCTGATCTGTACACAACTATATGTCAAGTCATGCTGATTTAATTGCATTACAGATGAGATTATGAAATATACCATTCTCAGTTAGAGACATCTGGCAGGTCTACATGTTAGAATTTTATGCACTCAGATTGCAAGTTGAAGCTGGATTTTACATGGGCTTCAGCTAACTTACACTCTGAGTCTATGATATTCCAGAGACCCAATCCACCAGTCCTGTCTGCCAGCGACATGACTTCTACATCCAAGCAGAGGTGACTTAAAGCATCATAACCCTTTATTAGAGCTGCATCTGGTTCCCAGCACGAGTACTGTGCCGGTGCTGCAGTGAAATCCAGAAAGCTCTAGCTCAAATCACCACAACTGGATGTCTGAGATGGGGATTTGAGATACATGTGAATCTTTGCCAAACACACAACTGAGTAACTGATAGTGGTTACAGAGAAAACCAATAAATAAAACATGATGGGCTAATCCAGACATCTGAAGAAAAATCAGTGTAGCCTACATGGCACAAGAAGTAGAGCAAAGGATCTGTAACACTAAAGGAAGTTGTAGGTAAGAAGTCACCATACACAGGGGCCCCAGTACTTACATAACAGTACTGCAAAAATGTCTGTGTAAAGATTATACTGTAAATGAACCAATGCAGAGTGCAGAGGACTTTGTTTTCTTTTGGCACTGTAAGATATTAAAATAGGATTATAAAATTTAGAGTGGCTTTTTTGACACTAATGACAAAACTAGGAAATAGGAATTAAAATGCTAAAAGATACACTTTTTACATACTCAAAAACTAGACTCTAGCTCAAATCTCATAAAAGTAGGAGAAGCCACCACTCAAGACATATACTTTCAACACATCTGGTAGTCTTATAGAAAGCTTACAGTGCTAGTTGGGGGGGGAAGATGAACATTTGCCATTGTACAATGTTGACACACAAAAGACTGAGACTCCAAAATAATAGCACTTGCAGGAAACACTTTAACACCTGGTCCTTTCTGACAGGTCAGGCAACTGATAACGTGACCCCAGACCCCCTGCTTCAAATAGCTTCTATGTTGCTGAGCTCAACCAAGCATGTTATAAAAAGACGTCTTAAGAAATGCGCGATACCAAATGTAGACACGGACAACAGCAGAAAAAGTGAAACCCTCAAATGCAACTTGTTCTTACTGCCCTATATTTCAAACCACTCACGGTTTGACTGATTGGACTCTTAACACTGAGGTGATCTTACATGTTGAGCTACGCAGCAGCCCTGAAAGCCAAGCATTTGTGGGAAGGCTGATATTTACTGTACATAGTGTAAATAAAAGACCTGCGACTACATATCCTGACAATGAGCAGCATCTAATGGAAGCAGTTTCAAAGTAAATTACGCAGAAGATGAATGTGCTGCCACACCTCATCTCACTGGCAGAGTTCTGGGTATCTAATGCCAGCACAAGGGAACCAAGGCTATCTATATCAGTGTCTGATGTCAAAGTCAGACCAGCTGTTCCAGGCTGCATCAGTGTGACATAAATCGAATTTTTTAGTAATCCTTTGAAGAATGCATCTGTATGCAGGAATTCATTTTGTTGTCTTAAAATAGAAGTATTGCATTTATTCACCCTCACAATCCCTCTAATATTGAGTGACACAATGTGGCCACATGCCATGACACATCACAGCAGAATACACAAACTGTCCAGCAGTTGCCTTATATTGATCAGGGGAGAGGGGGGCATTAGAGGGGCAAATTTTACAGGGAGGAAAAAGTCAGACATGCAAATATCAAAAAGCTTGTCAGCCCTCCAACTGTTCAATGACTAAGGCTCAACACAATGCACAGAAACACAGAGCCCCTCTAGTTTGAAAAAATTTATTTACTTCCTCTTGTGGTCAGTTTATTAAATAATCAAATATAGCTATGAATTACTTCACACTGAGACCTTGTTAAACAGAGTTTGTATCTTAACCTGAAAATTTGTAGTAGATACAATAGATGAAAAACTGCAATGGATGTTTATTTAGTTAATAAATTGTATTTTCCTCTATTCTAATAAGTTGTCTATCTGTACATGGTAAGTTGGAAGGCCATAGTTAAGCATTTCTATTATTATAACATACTACCACCACTACTACAAACATGTATGTTGAATCAAGCATTGGGTCTCATTCTCCTGCTTTGGTGTTTCAGATGTCACATCAGTATCTCTACTCGAAGGTCTCCTCATACACCTCTTTAGCATGTCACTAACATGCAGAAGGTGGGATCCCGAGGATCGCGTGCCTCCAGCTGTCTCACGTTGTCTCACTGTCATCACACTCACTAATGTCCACAATCTATCACTACCCTGGGCTTTCACGTTGCACTTCTCATCCTGACAGATTATGAGTACTTAAGCAGATTACAAAATAAGTGTTTTGTGTAGCTATTTTTCTGCCATAATTTAAACAATCCAAAGTAAAATACCTTAGTCACAGCACAGTAAGATCTACAACACACAGACTGAATGAAGTAACCAGAGTGCCAGGGACAAGCTAGGTTCAGACACTCCCACTTCTCATACCACACTAATTCGTGGGTGAGGCCTGAACATTTGGAAAGTATTTGACTAATAATCACTACATATGCCTACAGACAAGAAGGCTCCACTGTGACAGGGCACAGTGGACAGACTTTGAATGCCTTTGATGTTGTAGGCCATTCAGCATCCTCTTGTGGCCAGTCAGAGAAAACAGAGATCCCAGAAGATACATTAGTGCCAAATGAGGGAAACTAGAAATTTAAATTAGTCAGTTTAACACAGAATTAAATAAATGAATCCCAAGAAAACTCTACAAGGAATGCTATTAAGCAAATATAAGTTAACTGTACACTCGGTCCATTTAAAATAATTTTTAAACTGGACATGGATGTTATGTGTGACAAAGCATAAATTTTGGCTCAGATGGTATTTTTTTTTTGTAGATTAAAAACGTAATAAGAAGGAGCATAGCATTAATGTTTATAGAACTTTTCACAGGAGATATATTGATGCAAAGTAATTTACTAATGGCAGAGGCTGATGTTTACCTGTTGTGTTGTATCAGTTTTCCAGTAGTTAAATGTTGTATTGGATACTGTTAAAGACAGTATCCAACACTACAACACAGTCCCCCTTTTGGTTAAATTAGCATTTTAAACACTGACCCAGAATTTCAAACTCAGACATACTCTTTTTCTAAGTGCATTAAACTGTTCTTGCCTTCATTTAAGTCACATTAGCATAGCTGTTCCTACGGTGGTTATTAACTGGAAAAATCACCGGTTTATGTTTTCAACTAGTTTTGTTAATTTTGTTTGGTGAGCATAATAATCATTATTTGTTTCTAAAATAGTCAAAAACAACAGGAAACCCCATAGATTTCTATCAAATAAGGTAACACACAGTGACTGCATTTCCTGTTCAATGGACAGCTCATACTCGTACTGCAGGGATTGCACCATACCGCAGAGATATACAAATGAACTGGTAGTTAAACATACAAATAAATGCACTAGTGCTAGAAAGACAAACTCAGCAAACTGATAAGCTGCAGTGCAAAAATGCCAAAACTAGGATTGCTTTATAGTTTGCTTGCCAGAAAGCACAGAGAAGTTTCCCTTTTAGCTGTAAGGTGCAGTCTTTTTAATGCTTACATCAGTATGTGAAAAATGTAAAATATTCAAACTACTATGCAACACACCCATGTCACAAGAATCTCAGGTGTCTTCAGGTAGAAAAAGAACAGGGTGGCACAACTTGTTTTTGACAATAGTAAAGCAAAAGCCCTGGGGTGTGACACCTTTGGGAT
>JAVDPK010002456.1:293834-318410 GCA_034780415.1 Cichlasoma orientale
GCAGAGCTTCACCACCGGAAATCTAAAATTCACTTTCAAATAGTTTTCCTCCTGTTCTTGGTGTCTAATAGCCAAGCAGTGCAAAGTGTGTGTGCATGTGTGTACTCATTAAAGGGATAGCACAGGTTTCTCCTGTATCAGCATCTCAAGCTCAGCCCAGTTTGGCACTCTCTCAATGGTTATGCATACTCCAACAAAGAGATGAAGGGCCGCAAGGGAGTGAGAGACACCAGGAGTGAGAGTGCATGTGTATGTGTGTATGTGTGTGTGTGTGTGTGAGAGAGACGGTGAGCTGAGGCCTTGGACAAAGCCAAGCTCAAGTTCAAACACCCCGGCCTGCGTTCACATGTGTCATGCCAGTCCAAGATAAAATCACACTCACCAGGCCAGAAAGAACACATCTAAGCAAGATGATCAGGGCCAGAAAACATCCGGAAGGGTTCTGATGCTTTCCAGCAGAGACGCGCTTGTAATAGAAGCCAGTGTGTGTTATTGAAAGACATTATGTTCAAACATCCTGAGCTGAAACCCTCTGTGTTTGGATCCAAGATCAGTATCCTCTCATTTTCTGCCTGCTTCCCTTACCTGCCCCACAGCAGCTTAGGCCTCAGTCCAGGTTTTAGCCAGGCCCGGTCCAGAGCCCAGGGCGCTATTGGTGCTCAGACAGTAAGACTAGCTGCAGGGCTTCTGATCATCAGTGTCTGTGGTTTCATGAAACAAGAGCAGGTATTCTGCTTTGATGGACTCACTTTGAATATATTCCTTGAATTTGACAAAAGCATAAATTATTGTATAGATAGTGAAGTAACATCTTTTTTAGCGATGCTATTCCTTTCTTGATAGATTCTCTGCTACCTTTTGGTCCTTCGTGGCCTTTTTCCTGAATCCATTGTTGCTTCCATTGTGTTGTATTATTAAATTTTCTCCCAGTCTTTCTCAAAACCCTGAGAGAATATTGAATTATACAAAGAAAACTGCTTTTCACTGTCTGAAGGTTGAACAACAGTTATTGCTCAGGTGGTAAAGGCAAGTTGTCAACTAAACTCAGTGTTGGGGGTGCGATCCCGGGCTCTCAACATTACGAAGTACCCTTGGGCAAGAGGCTAAACCTCAAGTTGCTCCTTATAGTAGGCCAGGACACTCACACACACTCGCTATGGTATGCGAGTGTGTGTGAGGGGATAAATGAGAAACACATTTTGAAGCACAATGTGAACCTAGTTAAAGGTGCTGTATACTGTAAGTGTAGGCCATTCACCATTTAACTGAGAATATTCAGTGCCTTCAGTGTTAGCGTGCATAGTGTTTCTCATCAGAAGATCTTTTTTCTTACAAAGTTTTCCCAGTAAACTTCTCCTCTTCTGTGTTAATCGATTTGCCTTTGGACTTATTTATTTAATGCACTTACTCACACACACATACATGTGCAGCCCTGCCCTCCCCTTTATCCACAGAGGGGTACAGATCAGAGCGCTCGGCCAAGATTGTGTGTGATGTAAAGTTCTGGAGAATAAAAGATGTCTCTTCCAATAACATATTTCCGCCATGTATCGAAAGACGTGTCAATTTCAGTTACACCTGGCGCAGCAGCTGGAAAACAGAGAGTTCTTCACTTCTAAAAGACAATGCCATAACAGTCACTCCCCACCTGAATGACTGATACATTAAACATGCAGAAAGCAGCGGGAGGACACTAGGGAAGGAGCGTTCAAAGACGAAAACAACGCATCCAAAAACAGAAAAAGAGAAATATGTTGCTTGCTACACTACAATACAATGCACCTGTCTGGTGATGCTGACTAGCACGAAGATTAAGTCTTAGTCTTTCCAGGAACAAAGAGTATTTTACTGTACAGACAGTAATAAGGAAGTGCTAACATACTCATTTAGTTGCTGTATAAATTCCCCGAAACTCTCCATTATTTTCCAGCTGCCAGTGTATTTCTATATCCTGTATTATTCTAGCTATGCAAATATGTCTTATTCACACTTTCTTGGCTTATCCCTGGTCTGAAAGCAATTCCAGAGAGGCAGCTGATCACACAGGCTTTTGTAATAGCAGTAGAGGAGCATCTCTGTCTTCTAGTTTCGTGACAGGACTGTCAGAGAATATGTAAGCTTATAGACCAGACATACTAAAATCCGCAGCCCTTGCCGTAGTTATGAAATGCTGACACAGCTGCCCTAGGCCTGTTGTAGAAAATTAATTCAGGCAAGTCAGAGGACACCTCAGTCAGTGAGATAGACAGACAGACAGAAGGGGTCCTGTAAGGCAACAGTGTGAAGAGTCTGTGGTCCTTTTTTGTTCACTGTTGGACATGTTAAGACTCCATTAAGGAAGCCTGGCACAGAAGGTGATGGCTGTCTCTGTTCTAACTGAGCAAGCAACTTATTAGAAAAAGTGGAACGCCTGCTCTCTCTTTTACTCTTGCTCACATAGAGGTCCACGTGACAGTATTTAATGTTTGTTTTGACTTGGTCAGATGTCAGATGAGAAAGAAAATGGATGGATGGAGTTTTTTTGATAGGGGTGTGTGCTGGCTGCGGTCTTTTTAGATCTTAAAAAGCATTTGATACTCTTATTTATGCTATCAAGAGTAGTTCATTTTAATTTCTCTTCTCAGGAAATGAGACATGAAACATGGTGAAATTCCTGTTTTGTAAAAAGGAGTCAACAAGTAGTCACCGGCCAGTCTAAATCTGAGAAAGTAAAACAGCCACAAGCATCACTTCTTGGGCATTTACTGTTTAATGTATATACACTGTTCAGAAAAATTAAACAACCACATCAGATTTCAATGGGAAAAAAATCGTGCTAGATATCTAAAACATGGATATGTGTTAGGAATGAATGGATAGCACATTGTTTGAATGAAATGAAAAATATCAGCCTACAGAGGGCTGAGTTCAAAGACACCCTGAAATTCAAAGTGAAAAAATTATGCAACAGGCTAGTTCAGTTTGCCGAAATTTTATTGCAGTAACTCAAAATGGTACTCAGTAGTTTGTATGCATGCCTGACAATGTCAGGTTATGCTCCCAATGAGGCGATGGATGGTATCCTCGGGGATCGCCTCCCAGATCTGGACCAGGACATCACTGAGCTCCTGGACAGTCTGAGGTGCAACCTGGTGGCGTCGGATGGACCAAAACATAATGTCCCAGAGGTGCTCTATTGGATTTAGGTCAGGTGAGTGTGGGGGGCCTATCAGTGGTATCAATTCCTCCATTTTCCAGGAACTGCCTGCATACTCTCCCACATGACGCCGGGTGTTGTCGTGCACTAGGAGGAACCCAGGACCCACTGCACCACCAGTGGGTCCAAGGACTTCATCCTGATACCTAATGGCAGTCAGGGTGCCGTTGCCTAGCCTGTAGAGTCACTCCATGCATATGCTTCCGCAGGCCATCACTGACCCACCACCAAACCGGTCATGCTGAACGATTACAGGCAGCGTAATGTTCTGCCTGGCTTCTCCAGAGCCTTTCAGGCAAGTCAGAGCTAAAACTGATTAATAACCCCCTCTGCTACTTAACTGACCAGATCAATATCCCAGAGGTTTAACTGACTTCATGCTATACTCTGATTCAAAATTGTTCCTTTAATTTTTTTGAGCAGTGTATTAATGACATATATGAGTGTTGCACAGGTAATAAATAAAAAATACACTGCTAATACAGTTTACTTGGTGGCAGCAAATAAAACTTCATGTTACTAGTATTGGCTGCAGCAAAATTAATACAATGTTTGTTGAAGGTGGCACACGTCATAAGTTGTCATAAGTTGCCTACAAGCTATAATCACCACTATGGAGGAGAAAAAAGAGATAAAAACATCTGGTTTCATTGTTGTTATGTTATACAAGACTATAGAGTGATCCAGTCAGCACAGCTAGAGCAACAAGTCCCTCAGCAGCTGCCATACAAAGTCTATCCAGTGGTTTGAATATTGAATGGCATATCCACAAATGCAAACAGGTGGCAAATGAAAAACAATACAATTTGGTAGTCGAAGACGCCGCCTAATACATGTGTCCAAACTCTCCCACAGGTGTTCATGTGGGGGCATATATGATCACTCTGAAAGCCATAGCATGTGAGTCACATTGCTCACTACTGATGAACTATGCCGTGGCGTTCAGTGACCCTTATGCTACATGGATGGGACATTACCAACCTTTAAGAGGCTGCTTCCCTCAGGATAGATGTTTCTTCAAAGGATACATTTCAGTTTAAGAGGACAAGTGGACACAACCCATGCCAGCAAAATGCTCCCCAAAGCTTAAAATAGGCACTGGATCTGCTCACTGTGTGAGGCCAAAGGTCAGGTTTTTTTTTTTTTTTTACCTTCATTTGTTGAAAAAAGGTTTTATCCTTTTTTGGACAAAAACACATGCACAGTGGTATCATTTTAGGTTGTAATTTATTCCACAAAAAGTGAGCAAATTTCTAATTCCTGTCTGCCTTTAAGACATCTAAAATGAGATAAGAGGTTCAGTGCTTTATTTCTTCCATTTCTTCATAGACTGAGTATCTTCTAACTGCTTGCCAAATCCTTCACATTTACCCTTGATTAGTATTACTAATTGTGTCTTTCTGCAAATATTTTATCTGAGGATGAAAATGTGAATTTATTTAATCAGCTTGCAACTTCTCTTGCTAGCCCTACATTCAGATTGCAGACTTAATCTTTAGTCTTTAGTTAGGCCTTGGGGAATCCTTGTTAATAGATCCTCTTGCTTAGGGCCTCTGGCTTAATCCTTGCCATTTACCACTTCCTGTTCTAGTTTTCTAAATACTCTCAATTAGGTGGCTGGCAGGGCATTTTGTATCACTCTATGTTCTGACCACTCCTCTTTTTTTCCCTGGTAATATTTTGCAAAGGGAGTTGGGCTGGGGGGTGGGGTGTTGACCTTGGCGATTATAGAAATAGCCATGATTGGACCTTGGTGATTCATCTTCAGCATCTCTCTGGATATACTGCTAACTTCATAGTGAAATGATAATTAACTCCCAGCATCAATTAGCATTCACCATGTAGAAGGGTAACGAGGAGCCAATTACAAGAAAATATACATAATCAATTATTTATTCATTCTTAATTACAGTGAGTTTTACCCTGTTACAGCAGCGGTGGTTCAATTAATGACCTTCAGCTATCTTCATTTGAAATTGCCACGGAGCAGAGGAATTTACCAAACCCCAGTGTGAAACAAAGCCAGGGAAGCACAAACACACACACGCACACACACACACACAACAGGCATGCACAAGCTGAAAATGAATAAGAGATAGCAAGAGAGAGAGAGAGAGAGGGAGAAGAGCAAGAAAGAGATGTAGTGAGAGAAAAAAGAGAGAGCAGAGGAGGGAAGGGACTGGCACTGTCTGTCAGTCAGATGCCCAGAGTTGCGGTGTACACGGTGTCACCCACACGACCGAGCCGTCTGTCGAGGCCACCTGCCTCATTATGGGAAATGTATGCATCTGGGGCAGGCTCTGGCTGGCTCATCCTCAGCATGGGCAGGGAAAATGGCACACTGGCAACTATTACTGTATTATGTTAGCAAGCTGTACACACTGCATGCATACATAGTGAACTGGGAGACAGAAAACTAGCAAGCCAAGAGTTTTGCCGAGTGGACTGGAAAATTATGGAAATGACTATGTATATGTGTGGATTTGTCACATGACTTCACACTGGGATAAGACTGATATTGTTCTAGGACTGCTGGTTTATAGCATGTGGCAGCGTGATACGCAAAAAAAAAATAAAAAAATTAATAAGGCAGAATTCACAGTAACTGCCGTTTTAAATTTGTATGCAGAAACTTTGCAAAGGGAGCGTGATCTTAGAGTTACGTTTGACAGATGACAAAGGGGCTGTTTGTTTGAGATAAACTCAGAAGACAACATGTCAGTGAGCAGACAGCTGAATGCAGACCCTGTGTAGATGTCCTCCTCTCTGGCCACAGGGTCCTGCAGAAACCAATAAGCACAAACAGAGCAAGCTGATCACAACAGAAAACTTTCTCCCTGTCCATCCCTGCTCCCCCCTGCGCCCGCCTTCTGCCCATACCTGGCCTGAATACCATTAGACTTAATAGAGCGTGGTGTGAGGGACAGCCAATCATGATGGCGTCCCGTCAGTGACACCGACATGTATCTTGGTGCTCATTATCATCCTTGAACAGCGCCAATTTACATCTGATGCTCTGACTAATTCTGCTCCAGTGTTGTCAAGAGGCATAGGAAGTGGCCTGGCCGTGATGACAGCGTGGCTGTCAGGAGCCCGTGGATGGAGGATTCCTCGGGGCATGATTTAATGCCCATGTCAAGCCCCGCTGTCAGCCTCTCTCTCTCTCTCCCCGCTCTCTATGTTCCTTCTCTCCATCCAGCCATTAGGATTCAGCCAGCGGAGAGATGGAGCGATAGAGCTGGCGATTGGCCTGCTTAGGATTCACACTCTGGGCAAGAAAATAACACGCCCTGTTTCACAAGTGATTACCCTTTCCCTGTAAACTGCAATTAAGGCTAAAAAAGAAAGGTGGCAAAGAGGTGATGGAGAAACAAAACGCGTACGACCGCCAAGTGAAGAGGAAAACCTTGAGCATTTTCCCTTGCTGGTTTTGTAGCTGCTTGTTTGTCTAATTTCCATAGACAACTTTTCACTGGTATTTTGCTGAGTTGTTTTGGTTTCTGTTTGGTTGTATAACACCCACAGATTTTGTGCCCCTCGCACTCCCTTTTGTAGAGTGATTAGCATATTGCATGATGTCTCTGCGGATAGTTCCATTTGCACTATGCAATCCTCTCTGGCTCTTTATTTTGGTCAGGATAGAATGGAAGTGTTGTGTAGTGCAGTCCAGCCATCCGAAAAGTTTATTTGGTGTGAATTTCCAGAATTCTAGACTTGTTAGGGGGTTGAAAATAAAGCTGTGCATGCTCTTGCATATGCATGTGTCTGTGTTTTTGAGAATGAGACAGACGCTCTGTGCTTATCTGAAACAATGGTCAAACCTGAGACGCCTGACCTTTTTGACCTTTGCTAAAGGTCAGAGGTGAGCAGGCTACACAGATGGCTGGAGACGGCTAATCAGGGCAGAGAGGAATAGGGTGCAGAGATTTTACGATCCCATGATAGCAAATGTGCGTCATATGAGTCTGGAACATCGATCTGCAAAATATACATTTTTCCCCCCTCTCCCAGTCTGTGTGAAGGTATTCTTGCAATATGTGGCTGCAATATGCTGCCCTCCCTCAGTCTGTCCCTCTGTAACAAGGCAGTGATGGATGAGCAGAGATTTTGCTGCCTAATGTGCAGAGAGTGAGGACATATGGCTCAGTTTGCTCTGTCCTTGTGAGCTCTCTTTAAACATGAGAACAGCACTGAACGCAGGGAAGAACACTGAAAGTGTCTCAAAATAGAGGCCGGCATGGTTTTGTGTTCAGGCTTCAAGATCACAGTAGCAGAAATTAACCTGGCCGTTTCCCCCGCTTTAACATTTAATGGACATTAATTAGATTCGGTCTGCCTTGTGCATGTTTTGGCACGGCTTCATATCCTATTTGGCCACATTAGGCTTCACTTGCAGCCCTGATTGCAGCACTCACAACGCTTTAGCTGTATGAGAAAAAGCATTCAGTTCACAGCATTAGCACTGGAAATCAGTCAAAAACAAGGAATGTTTATATGTGATTTGGGTGATAGATGACAGGCATCTTTATGAAGTGTTTCTTTGGTATGCTTTAGCTATGGCTCAGCAGTTGGCAGACTAAAGGAGGCACACTGGGGAAGTGGGCTGGACTGGGCCAGTTAGCATTGGCTCTGCCTGGTAAGTGTCTGGTCTAAACCTGTATGACTACATTTTTCAGTGTGCTTTCACCACAAAACTGTGAGGAACCTTTTCTTTAATATACTAAAACTACGTCATCCACCAGTAAATAAGTATAACCAATTTTTATGACAATTAGCATTTTGATTAAAAAAAAGCAAGTATATGAAATGAGGTTTCAAAATCATAAAAAAATAAGCAGCAATCTTTGCTCTAAAATGCTGGGAGCGTGTCCACTTACGCCACTAATTGACAGCTCTTGCATCAGCTCTAAGCAGGACAGCAGCGAGAAAATGGACCTGAGTCTATTTTAACCAAACCACACAGTTGAATATTTTCTTCCCTTTGCAGATGCTTCTGTGGAGTGGACAGTTTGGAACTCTTTTTAAATCTGAACTTTATTAACATGAAATCACAAACTTCACAGTAATTTCTCATCAGCTTTATTATAGTTACTGTGGGCTAAGTTTCCCACCATATATAAGCACACAAGGTACCTTAAACAGGCATGCAGGCATGGGGTATGTACTCCAAAGATCACAGTGTGTGGAGGATGAAGTCCAGTGAGATCTTAACCTGTTCACCACTAAAAGCAGATTATATGTGAATAAAGTTAGTAAATCTTTTCTGCTGTAAAGTAATCAGTGAAGAGACAGGTGTTGGTTGTAAACTTGTTTCCCATTTACTTTCTCTTACATTCATTCAATATTCCTTGTAAAACTGTCACTGTTGATCATCTGAAGTTAATATTTAGCTAAACATTTCGTTGTCGTACCACCACTTCGTCAGTCACATATTCACCAGTGTAGAGACAGGGTAAGAAATAAAGAGTAAAGGTTTATTTATCAGTATCAGTATTATTATTTGTGGGAAAAGTTGACCAAATCTACCTTTTTGCTCATTTGTGATTCTATACTAATCTTAAAAAGAGAGCAACATACATAAGTATAGAATATACATATTTCAACGTGCTGTGGGGAGCAACAACTGGCAAAAAATCCTGAGCATGTGCACACATAGTAAAGCAAATAGATAAAATGCTAACCATTCAACTTTTTTACTACCATCTACAAGATCAAATGATGTTAAAAAAAGAAACCTGGAGACTCGATTCTGTGCTACAGTATGATTTTAATGTTTTGATCAACAGGAGGTTCAAATCTATCAGCAAAAGGAGGGATAAAAGATGAGTCATTGGAAGCAGTGCAGAATATTATTGCTAAAAAAATAAAATAGACGAAAAACACCACAGAGAAGATAAATGTAACAGAGAACTAGAGCGAGAACTTCTGTCTCTCTGCCCACTGTGGTGTCTAATGTGTTGATCAATGTGCATATTTTTTTTTTAAAAAGATGATCAAAATCCTCCTTTACCTCCAGTTTTATGTAGCCATTTGAATAGGTGATTCGACCGCTATAAAGGGGATAAATGGAATTTTATTTGTTGTCCTCAAATAAAAACAAAAGTTACATTAATATAACTAAAAAGCATGGCTTCCTCACAGAAACATGACTTGAGTCATGTTATAGGTGCTTGAAGGCACTCGGACTCATTTTAAATGTTTTCTGGGGATAATTAAGGTGGACTGACCTTAATTGCTGCATTGATGTTTAAGCGATCATTCTCCAGTAAAATAACTAAGCACTTGGGGCGGATAGCATATGAGTGAAGAGTTGTTGTGGCAACAAGGAGCAAACTAAACCATGCAGTTATTATTTTCAGTTTGTGGTTAACTTCCTGTCTGAGGATGGAGATTGATGGATACCCAGAGTGCTCCTGTGTGTCTTGAAGGGAACTATTGATCGCTGTTGCCATTGGTTTCAGCCTCCATTTGTTGATCTGCCCATGAAAGCCCAACTGCATGGATCATAGAAATGACCTCAGCTCTTTTTAATGATGTTTGAGCCTCAGAGAAAAAACCTGCTGCACCCACTAACAGTCAGGCCAACCGCTCTGCTCTTTCTCTGCAGATGGGCATGTTATGTTTGTTTTTTTGTGAGCTTTGGTGGATGCTTATGAGCAGTGATGCTAGGAAATTGGGAAATACTTATGTAGATGTATGAGCGCACAACAATTGAAGCCATTTTGATAATGATGCTCTCTGAATTATGACAGTTCGGCTCTCCGTTCATTTGCTAAATTGTGTTTAGTGTCGTTTTTATTGCAATTTTTATCAGTGCTTTTTTCCCCCTCCCCTTTAAGAAGAGAAGGGATCATTAGCTCAGGACTATTCAACCATGCACAGAGGAAAAATGCCATCAAAGTTGTCACAGAAAATGTCCTTGTTCTCTAATTTATAAACAAAAAACACAGATTTTCCCTTTCATGTGGCTTCTTGGAGATAATTATGACAAGATGAAAGCAGTTAAATTCCTCCCTCTGTTCTCTGCTCTTCAGATGGTTCCCCCATTGTCAAAAATGGAGATGAGATTTCATGTGGCTGTCATTGTCTGTGTCCCCGTCTCTCTCCGTCTCCCTCTCCTACTCTCTTGTCTCTTTTCCTCCTACTTCCTGTCTCTCTCTCTCCCTTTCTGACAGTCTAGCTGTTTCACTCCTCTTTGTCAGTTTTTATTGAACTCTGATATTTGAATCTGTAATGCTTTCAGAACTGTCAATCAATCAGTCACTATCTGTCTTAGAGGTCGCTGTCCCCTAATGGAAGAGAATGATTAGCTTTTATCAGCTCACTGATTTATATGGTTTAAAGCGCCTGCGCACAATCAAAGGAACAAATAAGTCCTCTTCTTGCACGCATATGTTTCTGGGCATGTGTGCACAGAAACACACACACACATACACACGCAGTGTTGATGGGATGTCTACCGACCCCTCCTTCCTCGCCTGCCTCCCTCGCACACTCTGAGGCGACGGGCTGGTGCACTGCAAGTGTGCCATGCCACGCTGTGGCGTCTACAAGTGTGTACGTGTGTGCCCTCCTGGGAGGTAATTACCAGAATAAATACAGTAGAGGCCATGGCTGATAATTTATGCCTGATTGTTGACAGTCAGAGTATTGTTTAACATGCGCAGAGAGGGCCCTTGGTGTTTTATTTCATGAACGTACGTGTGTGAGAGGAAAAGGGGACAATTTTGTGAAGTGCATCCTTGTGTTATGTTTATCCTTATACTCCTGTCTGAGTCTGTGACCCTGCTGGTTACCATTCAAGCAGTACGGTTGTCTTAAAATGTTAGTCTGTGAGTCCACAGATAACCTTTGCTTACCTGTAAGAAATACAGAGCAAGCCACGTCTTGCGATTGTGTTTGTGCTCTTTATTCTATTTGTATTAGGGCCAATTTGAGTTTCAGTCCTTGTTAAAAGAAAAGTGAGGACACTGACCCGCCTTTACTTCTTCAAAGGGCTGTTTGAGGGTACGGACGTAGTTTTGGTTTTAAGGTTGGATTTAACTTAAGCATGTAGCTCTGATGGTTAAAGCCATGTTCAGACAGACAACAGCACTGCATGAAACAAACCCAACTAATGAGGCCACTGTGTTGACACAGCAAGAGGGCTGAAGAAGAGGGCTTCAAGGGTTTAAATTGGACATGCCGCAACCCTGTCATGTAGCAAGGTGTGTTGGCCAATCATGGTAAACACAAGTCCACATTTCTGGTAAGATTTCTACATTATGATGAATCCTGGAGGAAATAAAGTGATGAAAAACTCATTAAACCGCCTCTGGATTGTATTTGTGCAATTGTATTTCATTATCTCATTAATACCTATAGTAATGAGGCCTCACAAACACGGCCTCTTGTATTTTTTTACAGGGCTGTCTCCATTGGTTTGTTAGCTCTTGTTCTGAAGCCTCAATTTTAGCATTATGGTCATTGGCATCTTGTTTTTTTTTTTGTAGCAAGAAGAGACTATATTTGGATGAGTGCTATGGCAAGTGATATCAGCTAAAGCTAGCAAGCTTGGTTAGCTTACTAGTGTGTCTCTGTGAACTGCATTGACGCATCATAGACAGATACTGAAACGAGAGCACAGTTTTTTGGATGGTCTATTAGTAATTATAAGAAAATTACATTAAAAATACTTCCAAGAGACGTGAAAGTAGAAGTGAAGTCCAGCAGACATCTACTGTCCACAGACACTAGTGTCAGCACCCACTCACTCAGAGTGGGAGCATCCTTAATAATGCAAACATTAAAACTGTAACTTTATTGAAACAAGCATAAAAATTTAGCCACCATACCGTCAATAGAAATGGATGAATTAGCTATAGCTTTTTTTTTTTTTTTTTTTACCAGGCCATACATGGATTTTGGGCCGTCTGGATGTCGTTTTTTGGAGCCAGTCCTCAGTGGCAGTTTGAGGAACTTAACTTTTTGGCGCTTCTGTGTTGGCTTGATCATCCAGCTACGGAGATTGCTGCTGAATGGTCTGAATGCACAGTGAATGCACAGTGGGTTTGGTAAAGTATGCTTGTATACATATTGTACAGTGTTTACTCATTCATACTCAAAGGAAAATGTTTGTTGTTTTGTCAACCAGTCCCATGAGATGACCTAAATCAACAACGCATTAGTTCATTACTCAAATTTTCTATTTCCTGGTGCAGGTTCTTTTGTCCATACTGAAGATGTAAATCTTTACAGTAGGTCGTAAATATGTGGTTTTCTTTTCTATAATTGCACTAAATGTTTTTTCTATCAAAGATTGCTCAAATATGGTTAAGTAAGTAGAAATAGCCACCAACTAATTGGTTGGTGGCTATTTCTAGCCAGTAACTTGTACACATTTGGTGTACCGTTTGGTGTTAGCAGAAGGCTAACAGCAGAAGCTAATCAAATAGCACAAGGCTAATTAAATACCAAGAAAGGAACACATAATCACAGGTACTGGACAACAGTGAAGTTCTTTGATGGATTTAGTCTTTACCTGGAATTGGTTGGAGCTAAAATAAATATTAAATAACACTATTAAATAATCCTTTAATATTTCTACTTCTCATTTGAACTGCACATTCTTCCAGAATGTCCCACAGCCATTCTTTATTGACTTTTGTCTGTCCCTGAGCTGTTATCAGATAGGCCAACTGTAGTTGTGAGTTTCAGGAGCTTTTGACGCCTCACAGACACCTCGTGAACTTTATGAGCATGAGAGGATAAAGAGTTCACAGTGCTGCAGCTGAGAGTGCTGCTAAGACTCAGCGTTGCTCAAATTATCTGTGAAAAGTCACTCGAACGGAAGTTCAGACGCAGCCACCCAAATGAGGTTCCAATGAAGTTAACTCTCAGTCCAGAACTTTTAACGATAGCCTGGGTCTATCAAAGATATTGGATATTAATTCATTAATAATAGATACTAATGAGCTTTGAAGTGGTGTACTGTTGGACTTTAGAAGTCCCCAGTGAGTAATGAAGCCTGTGGAAATACCTTTGAGGTGCTGGGGGCCTGGGGGTTTGGCTCGAGGAAACACTACAAGTCTTTGTATTAGAGCTGATTGAGCTGGTCTGTGCCCCAGCTTCGTTACAGCCAACCACTTACATGCCTTGAATTCTACTTAGGAGACCACTGATGAATTTGTATAATTGAACGTAAATAATGAATTCCCAAGGAAGAGATTTGGCCCAGTTGTAATTGCCAGAGATCAGAGTCCACAATACCAAACTTCAAAACGTCCAAGCCAGGCGGTCGTAAGAGCCATAACGATGGCTTCGAAGAAAAAAAAAAGAAAGGAGTTATGTGAGAAGGGGGGGCAACAGAGGAGGAGTAACGGAGACAGAGATGGAGAAAAGAAGATGAACTAATGAGGAACAAAGACCTAACGAGTTTCGCGAGGAAAATGAAGTGTTTCCAAAGTCGTCTTTAAACTTGGTGAGATGAAACGCGGGAGCGGCAGTTGTTTTTGACAGCTCGGGACGAGACAGGCCACAGCTCAGAGAGAGAGGGGTAATTCCCTATTCCTTTATATTACCCGCTCTCTCTCCCCCTCTCTCTCTCTCTCTCTGCCTCTCTGCTGGGAGCCTGCTCATCCCTCTCTCCACTTCCCTACATTGATTCTTGAATTAGACTGTTTTATTGAATAATTAATAGGCCTTTTCCCATGATTGATGATTTGCATGGCTTGAATATTAGCTTTTCAATCAAACGCAGCTTGTTCTAATGTAACCATATTGAAAACATGTCAAACACTGTTTACCCACTTTGTGCGCGATGTTGTCTTAAGTTCTGGCTGACGAGGCCCCACAATGCTCAGCGGTGGGGAATAGCCTTGTCGAGCACTCGCTCAGTGCTGATTACAAGGCCCTTGAGTTCTGACGCTCGCGCTGAACATGCATATATATACATACATGCATAGACACATGGTTAAGCATGCTGACGTACAGATTCACACACACATACACACACAAACATATAGGCATGGATGCACATACTCTCATATGCACAGATGCACACCTACAAAAACATACACAAAAGAGGCCTTATAGTTTTCTGTCCACTGAAAAGCCATCAGTTCCCCAGAAGAGCCCGTCTAATAGTTACAGTAGTGCTGTGCTTAGTTTGAGTGGCAGCAAGGCCAGTCTGGGAATAGATTGTCAGGCATATTGCGTCACATCACAGAGAGAGAACACATCAATGCAGGGAGAGACACATGCATTAAGATTCCCTTTTAATTTGACTGGGATTGAAGTCGAGCGCTAAATTACGCCGTCATCCCCGTGCTCAGGCACCCCCCACCCCACCCAAGCTTGTTTTTTGTTTGTTTCGTTTATTTATTTATTTCACGCCTTACTTATTCATTCATTCCAAGGGTCCGATTTTCTGAGAGTGTGTCAGTGCGTCGCGTGGCGCATGAAAGTGCTTTGCGTGGCGTTGTGTCTGGTGTGTTTAGACGGTTCCAAACATGTGCATGGTTAAATAATTTAGAGGAAAACTGACTAATGACAGGCAGTGATCATGTCGAGACGAAGAGGCCTGGGTGACTGCTGATCAGGGACAGAGCCTGTCTCTTCTCCTTACACTCCCTGCTACTGTGTGTTTGTGTGCGTCTGTATGGGTGTACTTGTGAATTTCATGTTGTGGATGTGGGAAGGAAATATGTTTGTGTTAGTGTCTTAGTATTGCAGGAAGCTACACAGATTGAAGTTCACTCTGCTATATGTGGAGTGGATGGATCTTTCCCAAGACATTTGTAGAAAATTGATTTTGAGTTCCATTCGTCACTTGTGTTTTTGTGTGTGACAGTTCATTCACTGTGTATACAAGGAAGCTCTGAATACGCTAAGTTCCCAAGACATTTCACTGAGAAATGCATATGAACCTGAGATTGAGTGCTGTGAATAATTTCGTGTCTGATGAAACCGTGTTCTATAGTTGTTTATGACAGAGTTTTATACTACACAGATACATGACCAAATAAATAATTCTTACCACTTGTAATTTTTTAACAAAGAAATGCTTTACCTGTAATTTTTTTGATCTGCAAGGAAAAGTACAGGTCAAAATTATATGTAAAGCTAAACGTAGCCATTGTAACATTATCCATTAGTTTGTAGACTTCTTTTAAAGTTGTGATTGGGCTACAGATAACTGCATTAAAATGCTCCAAAGGGCACAGACACCACAAACACAGTTGAGAGGTACAGGCTTGAATTAGTGAGGGGAAGCCAGCAGATGTGTGTTGGAAAACAGTTTTAACAGTTTTAGTGAGGTTGCCACTTGGTAATGTTAAGCTTTGTTCTTGCTACCAAGAACACTAAAAGCCAACAGTGTGTCTTTCTATTTCTCAGATTTCTATCAGGTCAAAAATCCAGTATGTGTCTTGGTTTGTGGTCTAATACCTGAAAAAAATAAGATGAATAATATCGGCAGTGTTATTAATATCAGGATGCTGGCATGCTGATGTTAGCGTTTAGTTGAAATATTGCTATCAGTGATTTCAGCCTCACAGAGCTGCCAGCATGGCATTCGACTCTTGTTAAAAGGGCTATATCTGTTGGTATTTTGGGGGCCGAACACAATAAAGGAATAGCGTCAGAATGTTTTTGCATGATTTGTTAATGAAAAAATACAGAAAATCGTCAGATTTATTCTGTAAACATGCTGTCTGTATATTTTGCTATCATTTCCCCCTGCAAAATTTTAGAAGCATTGCAGTGATTCGTTTTCAGCTAACAATAATTGGCATGTTTTCACAGAATAATTCAATCTGCTTAAAGAGAAATATCAGTTAGGTGGGTACTGCGTTGACATTTATATTTAGTAAGAAGGCAGCCATCTAAAGAAAGACAGCCAGCATTAAACGAAAACACATATAGAACAATAACAACCTCCCCAACCTCAGCTCCTCTCACTATAAAGGCACCTTGAAGAAGAGGGCTGCTCCCTGGGGCTTACCAAGTATCTGATCTATTATGCAAAAAATCATTAGGCTAAATTAAAAAGCTGTTTGAGGGTAACCAGATCCTTTAATGAGGTCAGCGAGCAGAGGAGCGACATTAAAACACAACCCCAGAACAGAAACACAAGACAAGTAGAGAGGGAGGCCATCGATTATCAATCACGTAGGTCATTATCTCACTGATTCTCTCTCTCGCTCTCTCTTTCCATCACACACACACACACGCACACGCACGTGCAAGCACAAACAGAAACAGAAACACACTCAATTACACACTTTTCATTCCTCTCACATTCTTCTCCTGTCTTTATCAGACAGGTAAACTTTGCACCATTTCAGTAATCATCCCTTTAAGCTTCCTTGCAACTTCACTGGTCAGTCTGTGACAATAGCAGTAATCACAATGGATTCTGCATCTCCTCCTGGCAGGATTGTTTGTTTTCAGGAGTGTATATTTGTGCTCGTGTGAGTGTTTAGGTTCATCTGACAGTCTTTGCAGAGTTCCTGGGAAAAGACATCAGTTTATTTGGCATGGTGAGCATCTCCGTCTATTTAATTAGCAGCGTTGAATCTCAAGCAGGCTGCAGATCTAAAAATACAACCAAAATGATGTTAAAGAGACAAGATACAGTAAAAAGCTGACAATTATGGTAATACAATTCAGTTTTCATAAAGATATACACCAAGATGTGTCCAACCTGCCTCCTGGAGCTACACAGTAGTGGGTGAAATGTGTGTGTTTCTATGTGTGAAAAGCTACAAAAACTCCTGCATCCACATTAACTGCACTGATTTAGAAATAATACATGTGCTCCTGATTATATTTACATCTCATAACCATAAAACAAACACATTATCTGAATCTTAATTGGATGACAGTTCAACGCTTTAAAGCCTAAATTCTTTTAGCCTGCATCAAACAGGACAGCGGGCCTCGTCTGTTGATGCAGAGTAAAGGTTAACACGCTGACCTCATGTAAGTCACAACACTTTAATATTCCTTGTCTTGCTGCTCCTGGGATTAGTGGTATTATAAATAATGCAAGTCACTGTATATTGTTTTTGTATGAGTAAACTGTAAGATTATACTTAATAGAGCAATGATAATTATAGAAATAAATAGTGTTTTTTTTTTTCGAGTAGGCTATCTAATGAATACACTGCAAAATATTTGATTTGAAGCTCAAAAACATCTACACGATGTAACTACATTGATTTATTCCTTCTAGGAATCAAATTGGTCCTAATGCTAAGTGTGAGTAAAACTACTGAGTGTTCAAAATGTCATGGTCCCCAAATGATGAACCATATTTATTTTGGGTGAGACTTCAACTTTTCTGGTAGTGCTTTAAATTAACATCACTATAACTGTAAAATCACGGCAAACTAAAATGCTTAATTTGCCATCTTAGAATTTAGCTCAAAGTCCAAGCTTAAGCGTGCAGATTATCCTGCAAATATAATATCTGCCATATCTTGACTATTACTTCTTTATTACTGTTACTACTTTCTAAGTGTTTATTGTGCAATGGGACAACTGTCACACCTGCAATTACCTCCAGAGAATTCTAAGCAGTCGCGTGAAACACGAAGTGCAGCCCATCATTCAGTAGCTCATAGAATCACCTTTAGCAAAAATAACTTGAAGTAAGCATTTTTTGTATGTATCGGTTTTTCAGATCACTCTGGAGAAATTTTTGTCCCACTCTTTTTGACAACATTGCTTCAGTTCATGCACAGCTTACTTACCGTAATGTCCCACCCACCACAGCATTTTAATCAGGTTGAGGTCTGGATTTGCTGGGCCATTGCAACGCCTTGATTCTGTTCTTTTTCAGCCATTCTATTGCAGATTTGATGTTTTGCTTGGGATCATTGTCCTGCTGCATGACCCAGTTTGTGCTAAGCCATAGCTGTTGGATAGATAGTTTCACATTTGACTCGGTATACTTCGGTATACAGAGGTGCTCACGGACTGCAAGGTGCCCAGGTTGAGTCCAGGCCTGCAAAACAAGCCCAAATCATCACCCCTCCACCACCATGCTTGACAGTTGCTATGAAGTATTTGTGGTCATGTTGTATTTGGCTTTGCCCAAATGTGGTGCTGTCTATTATATCTAAACATCGCCACTTTGGTCTCATCTGTCCAAAGGACACTATTACAGAAGTCTTGTGGTTTGTTCAGATGCAACGTTGCAAACCTAAGCTGTGCTGACATGTTTATAGAGAGAAGCAACATTTCCAAAAAAAGCCACTCTTTGTCTTTTTCTAATTGTCCTGTCATGAACTTTAACAGTCAACATACTAACCGAGGCCTGTAGTGTCTGAGATTTCTCTCTTTCTTGGGTTTTTTAAATTTCTCTGAGCACTTCATGGTCTGATCTTGGGGTGAATTTTCTGGAAGATTAGGACTTTCACATGAATGCTTCAGACCAACACACTGCCAAAACATTTGCTTTTATAGAGCTGCTCACACTTGATGATCAGTTAATCAAGTGCATTTGATTTGCAGCACCTGGCTGTTACTTATCCTCTTAATTCCTACAGAAATAGAAAGTTGTGTACTTAAGGTGTACTTAGTTTTTTCATGTGAAAACCTAATTTTTGACATGATTCTAGAAGAATTTATTGAGTTTCAGATCTTCTCATTTTATTACTTTTATCACACCTTTATTCCAGTAGTTTTCAGAGATTATCTCACAGTGGTCTGATTTTTTTTTCTTTTTTTACACTGCTGCATTAACTTTATTAACACTTTGATCCAAACATAGCAATCACTTCTTCATCCACTACTGTGCCATTTTGGCCTTACTGCTCATGACTTGTGTGTGCATATATCTAGTTGCATGTTTGTGTGGACTGGTGATGTTTGAGGGTTAATTAAAAATAGCTACCTGCTGATGTATCCAATCAGTCACGCTTGTGACCTGTCCTCTCCTTTTCTTCTACCCTGCATCTGACCAGCTGTATGCATTCATTTTCTCATCTGGTGTCATCTCTCCGTCACCTGGCCATGCTCTGGGGACAGTCTGTACGTGCCTCTCTGCGTCGGTCGACCTCTTGACCTCTGGAGAGCTGAGTGAGGGGTCTCAGTCAAGGCCTGTATCAAATGGGACAGTTGGCACGGCTCAGTCAGATGCAATTACACTGTCTGTGTTTAGTGCTGTCATTGCACAAAAAGGGGCCATGGGTGTAGGCGAGTAGTGTGAATAATGGAGAAGTTGGCACTCACCGGAGAGCTTCAGCCTTCAGACATGTAGCAGCTTTGGCCCTGACCGCTCTTCACGTGTGAAAAGGTTTGTGCATTTTTAGGGAGCTGTTATTGCATTACTCAGTTTTTTTGTCATTGGGAGCTGTCAGCTGCAGAGGCCGTGAGACAGAGGAAGCCACGATGACTGAAATACTTAAAAGGACACACAGCATTCATTTCACAGGCTCCAGTGCTTTGAGAGCAACAGTTGTCAGTTGATCTGAGGACAATTATTAGAACACCTGCTCTGTGCTTTTGGTAACATGTGGCCCCCTCTCTGTCTCTTGATCACAGACTTGTCTGACCTATATGTTTGAAACACACACACACACACACACACACACACACACACCTCAATGTGGGTGGGTGGGTGGGGGGGTCATTTGCCAATCCTCCAGTATCAGCCTTTGATTTTGTCCTCACAGTATAGCTCAGCTGGGTCTGAAAAATGTGTGATTGCAATGTCAGATAAGAGCAAGGTGTGTGTGTGTGTGTGTGCGTGTGTGCGTGCGTGTGAGCAGCGTGCAAAGGTATGATTACTCTGTGTTCTTCCTGTTTGAATGCGTTTGAGCACTTCTCTGTGACTGTTAGGTGGTAGGCCTGCAGCCTCATGATTAGAGGGTCACCAACTCAAACCCTGCTCCAGCTGTTCCCCTTCAATCCTTGCACAGTCCCAGTTGCAAATGGGAACAGTTTGATGACATCACCAGTCACAGAGAGGTCAGTGGAAAGCCTGCACTGCCCCTTCCCCTCACTTCTGGGATGGTGCTAATGAGGCGTACCCCAGCTAGCTCTTGCTCTCTTCCTCTCTGTCTTTTTCCGTCTGCTGTTATTCAGCGGTCCTGCACTGTTTCAGAGTTGTCAGTTGATCACTCTGTAGACCAGAGGCACCCTACAGCTCCTGCTGGTGCCGCTTTCTAATGATTTGCATGCAGGAGCCTGATAACTCAGCCTGCATCTCAGCCAGCGAGCTGGCCGACCAGCCAGACATCTCCGTGCTTTCTTGTCCCTTAGATCTCCTCAACCCTGTGCAGCAGGGGGTAACCTTAACACAGTGTGAGTTGAATAACTGGTTTGTGTGCTTAAGGATCTATCAGCTAGATCACTCCAGCAGCAACATTATTTGATACAGGCCAAATTTATTGGCTCATTGTTAGGAAGCTCCGTGACACTCTTTATTGTCTTGGGGTGAAACATCTCTTGCTACAGTTGAATAGTAATTAGTCACAAGGGACAGGCCATAGTAAAAATAAATTCACTTGTTTGTTATTGAATTAACTTGATGGCATGTGAAGGCAGGAGCTTCAGCAGGAGTGAACAAAAGCAAAAAAGAAGAAGAAGAAAAAAATGTTACCAATATGCAAAATTGGTTGATTTGTTTGTTCCAGGCCTGTTTTGTTTTGCTTAAAGTAGAACTCAATGTGTTTTCTTTTTTTTCCAGTTAGCCACAATGAGGCTGTTGGGATAGTCATTAGAAATTCATAAACAAAATAATGATTGTACCATTTTTATCAGATGTTGCTATTTATTGCGAGCAAGCTCTATTTTTTTCATCCCTCTATGGCAGTTCCACAGAGAGTAGGCCAAGCTGCTCTCCCCTCACATCTGCTTGTGCACAGCCTGTGTAGTGAATTCACTTTGCCATGATTGAAGGCAAGGTTTTGAACTCTAGACACAGTTAAAAGACAATACAGTTGCGGTTGCATGTGACTTTGAAAACTCAAATCTTTTGCTGTTTCTGAAGGGAACACTGACAAGACAGGGAGCGAGACTCTTTTTGACGCAGTTTTGTTTTTCTTTTAAACAATCAAAAAAAATGTTGCTCACTTTATTTGCCCCTAATCAGCATGCTGCTGCTTTGGTGGTGCATTGCAGAGGTGTAAACTATGTTCTTTTCCTGTATGGCTAAGACTTTTGTACTACAGTATGTAGCTTTCAAAACAAGAAGAAAAAAAAAAAAAAGAAAGACTCAGCATGCTTTGAAAAAAAAGACCACCGTTTATTTTCTCAAACCTGTTTTATTTTATCTGATGACAAATATTTGCTAACCATTTTGTTATGCTGTGATGTTGGTAAGCCACCATGCGTCATATGTTCGCAGCACCTATAAAGATATGTCTTATAAATCCCTCGCCTCCCAAAAAATAAAACAAAAAAACAAAACAAAAAAACTATAAACTCTTAAACCAGAAGGTGTGGCTGTGGGTGGAGATTGATTTGTAATGGCTGTTTGTCAGTTAGTAAAGCGACTGCATGCTGAAGTACAGTTTTTATCATTGCATCGACTTCACATGATGTAACTGATGTAATCAGAATATCAGGATGAGCTCAAAGCAGATGTTGTTTTGGACTTCTCCAGACCGTCACTTTAATGTGACTCATTTGGCAAATCATTTTTTTAATAACCAGCTTCTCCTCCTCCTCTTCCTCCTTCCCAGCTCTGTGTCACTGAAAAGCATTAGAGCAGCTTGTCTTGATGAATGTAGAACTGCACAATGTCTTGAGCAATGCAGCTGGACAGAAGAGTGAAGTCAGAAATTGGAGGTGACCCAGTTGATGTTCAAACCAGGAAAAGTCACGATGAATGAATGAAACCATTAATTAGAATGTTTGGATGCTCTTATATTAGCAGTAACTGTGATCTGTGGTTAGTATCAACACTAAATTAGTGTGACATTAGGCTGGTTTTTAACTGTTTACAGTCACAACTCGGGGTTAATTTTGAGCAGGCTGTGCCCACTCTCTAGCAGACACACTCAGCAGAACATGCCGAACATGTGTGAGAGATTGGAGAGGGAGAGAATGAAAGAGTGAATGGAGTGAAGGCTTTTCGCTCCAGAGCTCCAACTGCGCTGCACATTTTTCATTTCCCAGCAAGTTGAAAAGATCAGGTAATTGAAAAGGAGACAATCCAGCAGCCAAGGCTCCACAGATGCCAATGAAAAGCTTCAGAGATATTAGAGTATTACACTTTGGGCCCTGTCTTTGTATTTCTTTCACATGGGGCCAATGGAAAAAAATGGCTTTGTAATGACAACACCTGAAAAGTGCTTTCCATCAGGCTCATGCATCATTGTCAGCGCGGGAGATGAAACTGTATTGTTTCTTTTTGGATGGGTGATATCAATGGAGAGACAGCAGGCTGAAGAGAGAGAGGGGGAAAGAGAGCAAGAGAAGGGAGGGAAGGGAAGGATGGAGGAGAGTAACAGGGATGTAGTGTGGTATCTAAATGCAAAGTACATTGAAATGTAATACAGCTCAGATGTTCAACTTCTCTCTCACACACGTCACCAAATACAAGAAAATTGGGCAGTTCTAGACTTTTATTACTTTTTGTGCATTTTCTTTATGCTTCTGACTTGTTCCAGTGATCCTATGAAAAGTTGTGTCCTGCAGTGCAGTCCCATAGAGAAATCTACGCTTAATATTTATTATCAAATAATGAATAACTCAAGCAGCATAAATAAGTCAATGGTCAGATCTGAATACTTGAAAGACTCAACAAAAAGCAATGAGAGTAACTTGAAATTTATATGTGAGCTGAATAATAAGACAACCAGCCGGTCCTTTAATCAGTACATTGTGGGATATTTCTTGTATCTTGTATTCTGATATGGTGCAAGGTTAAATGTAAATGTAAACAAATTAAAATGTATTCAGCTGCACGAGGACGTCTGAATACTTAACACGAACATCGAATAGGAACTCTTCATATTTTGGATGGATCTCATTTTTCCAAACATACTGCCCTCCGTCAAGCCTTCCGAGTGGGATTTGTCTAAGATTAATAGTTTTATGATTTATAGGCTGGCAGCGTGTGAGCAGTGCTGCACCTCCAAACAGCCAGATATACAATTATCCGCTGCTCTTGCCCTATATGAATGCCATTTCCCCAGCATCCCTCCTTAAAAGAGACATGGGCCATTTGTCTCCCTAGCTGCCTCCTAACCCAGGCCAATAATAAGCCATCTGCTGGATCTGAACATGAAAGATTAAAATGATATACAGTATGAAAGCTCTCTATTCAGTTGCTAATGTCCAAGATCCAGGGATGCAGAGGCCAAAGCTGTCATCTCTCTCAGGAAGAGGTAATTATCACTCTTCCTCCGAGGGGCGGCCGCTGCCTCCGCTTCAGCTTCACGCAGGACCCGGCCCCTGTACCGGCTGCCACCGGCCAAACCTCATTTAGTGGGCCAGAACAATGCCCGACCAAATGTCTGGCTAATCCCCACAATCCTTTGTATTCATTGAGGGCTGGTCGTATGGGCCTGAGGAGAGGGCCCCGCTGGTCGTGTGCGCTTGTGGACGTGTGTGTGTGTGTGTGTGTGTGTGTGTGTGTGTGTGTGTGTTTTGGGGCAGGGGGTCAACTTCAAGCCCGCAGTGCTACAGGCGAGGCGGGTGATTATCTCACTCACTGTCATTAAGGCTTCGTTTGTATGAGTGTGTGTGGGGGACATGAATGTGCTTGTGTGTGTGTATGTGCACTTGCATGGGTTAGAGGCTGTCACTTGTAAAATATGGGAGATTAGAGTGAGACACATTTGTTGCGTTAGTTTGATCTACATCTGAGAAACAGTGCAAAGCGGGGCAAGTTAAATTGGCTGCGTACAGGCTAAGCAAAAAAAAAAAAAAAATAGACAATTTGTTACACAATGACCAAGTCTGGACTTTTCAAATAAAAATTGATTGTATTATTTCAGGATTTGTTATGGCAGCCATGTTTAATTGGATATGGAGCAGCCCCTCTGTATTACCAAATATGATGTTTAAGAAATTAAAACATTTTTTTTAGCTACATTGTCATCAGACCCAATCATTACTCCATCCTAATCCTTACTCCAGAGTAAAGGTGAGAATAGGGCATGAAAATGTTCTAATATTGTTCTATTCAGTTTGTGATGATGGCACACAACAAATTCTTTAGATCAGGAGTGATTTAGAAGAAAAACACAATGCGTTAAAACAGTGCAAATATGTGTCTTAGTTCTGGGAATGGGAATCGAGAACCAGTTTCAAGTTATCCAGTTGGGCACTTTCTAATTCTATCTCTCTCTCTCTCTCACTCACTCACTCACTCACTCACTCACTCACTCACTCACTCACTCACTCACTCTCTCACACACACACACACACACACACACACA
>JAVDPK010002456.1:318510-355716 GCA_034780415.1 Cichlasoma orientale
TCACTCACTCACTCACTCACTCACTCACTCACTCACTCACTCACTCTCTCACACACACACACACACACACACACACACACACACACACACACACACACACACACTGATGGATGCATTTGGGGTTCAGTATCTTGCCCAAGGAAACATTGACCTTTGGACTGGAGGGGCCGGGTTTCAAACTGCCGACTTTTCTGATTGGTAGATACCCAACGCCACCTCTTGAGCCACAGCCGTTGGGTTGATACTTAAAAAAAAAGCAATGTAGGCTTACCTTATTCCACAGAGAAAATGTATCAGAACTCAAACGAAATAATGAAAAAATAAAATAAAATCAAACTTATGGGCAGATTCAGTAATAGAAAGTACCCACGTGTTGGGACCCCTTGCTGGACCACTGCAAGTAAAACAGGCTTTGTGAACATCTGCATTGATAAAAATAGATGTCTGCCAGTCACATGTGAGATAGACAGCTGCAAAAAACTAAAACACTTTCTTTGACACATTGTAAGACTTCTGAGAAGACTCAGTCCAAAAGAGTTTTTGTAGTTTTTTTGTAGTTTCTGACTGTTTGTGTCATGTTTTTGATGCCACGGCGGTTGATTTTCATTTTTACTTATTAGTGGGACTGTTTCTACAGTGGAAAGGTAAAATAAGTATTCACAGTGAGCTTTGTCAGTTATCCACAGGAATGCAACACAGTGTCTAAAAAGACATTTTGCTGCTGAAAACTTAATAATAAAGTTCTAGTTAGTGAAATATTTTCATTGTTTTGAGTATGTGGAACAAAATGTTAATTGTATCAGGTATTAGAAATCTCAGAAACAATATGTCATAATAACGTTTAAAAAAAAATCTGCACAGAGACCACTGGAGGTAAGTAGTTATTTTAGTGACCTGAGCTTTGAATACTCCATCATCACCTTATCTAACACAGAGACCATCTTAAGAGACATAAATCCTGTGCAGTGTGGTCCAAATATGACAGCCACCTTTGAGCCACCACGCCAGAGAATTTGCCGTCTTTTATCATCATGTTTTTATGTCCCCTCTTCCATCCTCGTCACATTTTTTCATCCCTCCACAGTGTGTAGTACTGTGGAGAATCAGGCTCTGAGCAGTGAGCTCTAATGGGAGAATAAATTAATTTTCCACGTAGACCAGGGGCCTGAATTCACTTACAGTCCCCAGAGCTTATCGAGGACCAGTTGAAACAGAAAGAGCTCAGCGTGCAGTTGGGCTGGGTGAGGAGATCCTGCAGTGTTCTCCCTGTTAGCTGAGCCTGGCTATCATTTCTTCCCACCAATGCGCAACTCATCTTCTCCCATCTCCCCCATTAGATCCTCTGACACCCCTCCCACCTTCCAACCCCCACCCCCCGCTCATCCTCCTTTCACAGTCAGAGAAAAAACGCTCCCCTCATTCTCCTTATCGTAATACAAGCCTCAATTATGCATAAACATGTCAATTTGGCCGTTCAAAGAGGAGTGACACGGAATCCAGTGGAGGGAGCTGTCTGAAGATATATCTCAGGCAGTGACAATGGGAAGCTTAATTCATGTCTTAGTGACTGTCCTGGCTCTCACACCTACTTCCCATGTGACCCATCCTCATAATCCGATTATTGAACGCATCTGATAGAACTTAAACCAAGCCAAGTCAAATACCACGACACACTCCTTATTATATTTTTACATCTCCCAACATTGCTGCTTTCTGTCGTTGCTGCTGGGCTCCATCGTTAGTTGAGCTTGAATGAAGCTGCCTTCTGGACTTTTCTTGACCTCAGATTTCCACCAGCCTGTTGAAATCAACATTATCTGAAGCTGTGGTGAACCTCTCGCTGCTCAGTTTTCAAAGTCTTGCTGTTGTGCTGTTGTTGTGCTACAAAATATTTGAATCAATATGCTTGTCTCCAAGCTCAGTGCTTTTACATCTTCCCCTCTCTAATGCCTCACTTCTTGCATGTTTAAACTGGATTGTGAAAGAGAGAGAGAGAGAGAGACCACCCCAGCCTCTGCTGTCTTGTTCTCTTTACCTTCTCCTCTGTATTTTTTTTCCTTTCATCTGAGTCCAACTGTACCTTCTCGGTGAGACGACATGAGTAAATGGTTCTGTCAGGCCTCCTGAGTGGATTAAAGTGGCCTTCAATTACCTTCATCATTGACCTTATGAAGCTGGTTAACTGCAAAATCCTTAACCCTAAACTCAGTCATTGTACACTCTAATTCAGTCTAACACACACAGGGTGACAAACACACATTTGTGTTCACAACATTATAAAGGGGATGAAAATGAGTAGGAAAGATCTATAATGAAAAAAATAGGTTAGGGCTAAAATAATTCATTCTGGAAGTTTCCCTTTTTTCCGATTTTGGTCGAGATCAAAGCGTGGTTTCAGGTCTAATTAACCAAACGAATGCAGATCCCAGACCTTCTGGCTGCGGGTAAGGCCTTGGAGGGATCTCTTGCTGAAAATCCACATTAGATTTAAATAATTAATATGACACCTTGAGCTCCGCAGAGAAAGAGGGGCTCCATGTTGGAGTTTAGAACAATGTCACTGCCAAGTGTAATGCTGTTTGTCTCCATGAAAATGAGCAGTGGAGAAAGCAGCCACTCTATTGTACTGCCCCCTTGGCGGATCAGGGGACTGCGCTCCCCTTTGTCATGCTAACAGGGAGCTTTAAGGGGCCGTTGGTAAAGAAGGCCTGCGGCCTGGTCTCCATTCCTTTCTGGGTCCGGCTGAGACAAGCTGGGCCTGGCTCTGGGGACTTGGCGCTGGGGTCATTTTATGGTTTTTAATCCTCTTAATCCCCGTTAGAAGGGGCTTGGTGGAGACAAATCTGCTCCCAGAGGTCCTTAGGATTCAAACGCTGCGCTTGAGCAACTGTATCATTTGATAACAACAATGGTGGAGGAGAGAGAAAGAAAGGGAGAGGGACAGACGGGGAGAGAAAAAGGAAGAAAGATAGAAATCTACATCATGATTGAGAGAAATAGATTTTTATCTTTGCCCTCTGGTTATTAGCGCACCCTGTCAAATGTTACCTTTTGCGCTTTAGTCTTTCAAAGTTTGCGTCAGGGTGAATAAATCGTAGAGGATTCACGACACATGCACACATAAACACCAGCTCTGAATCTCATGCTAATGACCCTTATGTTGCCCTGCGGTCCATTACGAAGTGCACTTCGTGGACAGCACAGCAGCCCATTTTCAGAGCTCAGAGAGGCTGCGGAGCCTGGGATAATCCAAAGGGTCCTATTCAAATTAATACACTCCTGTTAACCTCATCTCAGACAAGCTCTCGTCATTATCACTCAATTAAAACTGCATATATGAACAGGGTTGGGCTGGAGAGGTCTCAGTCTGTCTGAGCTTAGTGACCAAATAGTCAGGCCAGGAGGGAGGCGGGCCACAGTGGGAGCTAAAAACAGTGAGTGATCAGAACAAATGGAGGCTTATCGTACACTAACTAATCAGAAGGACAGACACAGCACACCAGCTGGAGATCTGAAAAATAATAACTACAAATTAGAAGGATATTTAGGGTTATTAAATTGCATGACTGGAATGAAATGTTTGACTTCATTTTTAAATGTTGATGTTCTTAAAAGGCAGATTTAGGATCGTACCTAGTGGCTGGTGCGAGAGCTTGTGGGACTATAAATACTTTAAAGAACACTCAAGTCACTTTGAGTTGAAAGAGTATGAGAGGGGATGGTTAGGTTGAGTCACAATTACCCATGGCTCACCAAGAAACCCAAACATAGCCTAGAACGTTCCTTTTGTGGAGAATGACATGAGAAAATTTGAGTTTGTGGTCAGCCATTTTTTGACAGCAGAAACCAAAGCATGGAATGAAGCACAGGAAAAAGAAAAGTACTAAGGGAGAGAAAGTGATTTAAGAATAATTCTGACATTGTGAATCTTCGTCTTTAATGTGACAGATTTTTCTTGTATTCAACCACATTCCTGCTCCACTTCATACATATGGATAAACACGCACTTACAGTATTTGCACCAAACCCTTCTCTTCCTCAACTCATCTTCTCTTCTTCAAATTGCTCCCCAGATCTATTCCCTGCTAATGCACCCAGAGTGGGGTATTGGGATGAGCACCTTCAGCGCTGAACCGTGGTGTGGGAACAGGCTAGCTGTCTGTGTTCTGCATATTGCCTGCAGCCAAAGACTGAGAAGGAGCGAGCAAAACAACAACCACAAGTCTGGCCTGTCTGCAGAATGCCAGGACTGCTTAGTGGTTGGCAGCTTCCAACACACCAGGGGTACACTGCTGTCATTCGCTGGGAATAAATGCTTGAGATCCCAAATTCCACAGGCAGGGCACATGTTACTTGAAATGAGGAGGGTAAATCACTCTCTTTGCATACGTAATGTTGGGTTTTGAATTGTCTGCAGGTACTTGCTTCATAGCTGAAGCCTCAAAATGAATTAAAAAAAAGAAAAAAAGAATACACATCCTACGGTTGGTGTGGCCTAACTGGAAGCAGCTGGAAGTATTTACTCGAGCAAATCTGTATATTGTTCTTTTTCGGCTCCACTACACCTGCTACTCCATGTTCCGGGTGGCAAGAAGTTTTTTAAAGCTATCGTAAGCAGAAGTCTTTACGTGAACTGTTGCCTCCTGCCAGAAGGTTTTTCATCACATTAGGAGAACACAGTTGGCATGTATCCTTTGCAGCTCTTAGTTTCAAAAATAGCCCTTATTGCTCATCAACATATTAAAGTACTGTGAAAGCTGTAAAGTACTATTAAAGCTGTTGTAAGTCAGAGTGCCAAACCTGACTGCTCGACAATTTTGCAATACTTTCTTTTTTGTTTGACACGTAGGTAAGGTTACTTTGTGTTGTATCATTGCCAAGTAATGCAAGTATGTAACTATTTATTTTTTTTAACTTTAGAATATATATTAAAGACATTCAAAATCTTACATTCACACTATGAAAAAGTTACAGGCTCTCGAAGTACAGAGGGGCTGGTCAAAATTTTACCTTTTAATTCTCGAGGATCTCAGGATCAGTGGATAATCTGAGTATGACCAGGAGATGAACACAAGTGTCACAGTGCAGATGCTGTCATCTAAAGTTTTAATAAAATGAGTACCAGGGACATGCCATCTTGTGCAAACTGCTTGCTGAACAAGCAATAAAGCAGCACATTATGCCGAGAGCATCCACTGATCCTGAGACCATCTGCGATGCAGGCCTCTGCTTGCTCAGAATGGAAGGATTTTGGAAAGTTATTCGATCAATGCGACGTGTCCAAACTTTTATATAGAACGTGTGAACTCCAATTTTATTTCTCCATCTTAAAGCTGCATTCATGAGATGAAACATAAAATTACAAATATTTGCACGCCTTTATGAATTATATTGAAGTTATTGTACAGAAACCCAGCAGATTCTGAGGAAGTCACGAGGGAGGTACTTTTTGATTTTTCATGGAGTGACTCGTTAAAATAGTGCTTAAGCTAAAGCATTACATCAAATCCCAGCAGAATGTAAAAAGAAACTAAAATTTTTGCTTTTATTAGCGTCCTGAATTGGTGATGACATTTCACTGTATGGCAAATAAGCATGATCGTACATTTTAAAGGCGTTCACAGCTTACCGCTCACAATATTGCCAGTAGGAAAAGAAACTTTCAGTAAGCCATACAAATCTAAAGGATTTGTATGGCTTACTGAAAGTTTCTTGTCTTTTGTGTATACTCGCCATGCCCAGGGCACACTTAAAAAAGAGATTTTAATCTCAATGTGTTTTTTCTCCTGGTTAAATAAAGGTAAAATAAAAAATAAAAAGTGGATTTATGCTGTTTTGACTTTACAAAGTTGTCGGGGAAATTGCTCTGTGTTATTAGTGCAAACTTGAAACAGTTGAATTCTGAAGGAGACAGGCCAATAAATTAAAAATAAAATAACAAAAACTGCCTAAAAATAATTCTCATCCAAGAAAAAACACTTGGTGACAGACTCAGCCAATCACCAGTGGTTGTGTAGGTGTATTTGTCCATTTGCCCATTTCTGCTGCAGCCTCTGAACTACGCCACACAGTACCAGCTGATGTTTTTAGGTGGACTCTGTTGAAGTTCCATTATGTCTTCTGGATCTTCTCCAGTGTGATAAAACACTAGATTCTTCTTTTTTGGGAAGTGGATTATTTGAGTGGATGTGGCTAAAAATTTCCCCATTCCAACATGTGCAGGCACATGATGGCACAATGGCGCACAACAGTTCAAGTCGTTTCTGCTGAATGTCCTTCAGATGCCTCAGGGCGTTAGCGTAGAACCATAAGCCTCACATAGGGGAATAAATTTATGGTGCATGACCATACGAATGCAGAATAAAGTAATGAGCACGCTCCTAATCGCATACCTGACCTGATGCACCACCTTCAGGAAAACTGTAGACTCTTCAGTTATAAACCGTTGAAAACCGCGGTGTCACAGACCCATCTCTAATCGCCAGCAGTGGCTCTCCGTGCCAAAATCAGGGCTTTTAGGCAGAAGGTGATGTTTGCTCACTGCGCAGTTTTGAGCTTTGTGATAAGACCGCAGACGTTCAAGAGCAAATTGTCATAGCGGGACTTCCAGGGAGTCGTCAAAAAAAACAAAAGCAGTGCTGAAAGCAGCCTGTAGATGCAGGTATGGTCAGAGATTTCTTTGGGTCTGACTTTCTGATTGGACCTCATACATAACTAAAAGTAGGCACTGGACAGAAGTTGTTTGTATATCTCTTCATTCATTTTTTCATCTTTAACACCCAAGAATTATAATTTTGGCTGTAGAATTTAAAAAAAATCATTTTCATCTTTCAGGAATCATTTGAATTTTCTTTGTAGCCCAAAATTATTAAGTATGTCAAGGAGGAGCTGATTTTTCTGTCTGTGTTCAGACAGCAGTATCTTGAGAAGGCTTTGTGCTACAATGATACACCGATGGTACACAAACGGTAACAGAGTTATGGTCATTTAAAAAGTGCATGTCAAATGGGCCTGCCGGCAGCCCATCCTTTTGGTAAGTATAGGGTTAATGCTAATATTAATCAAAAATAACGAAATATTACGAGTAGGATGAGGTTACAACCTCAAAAGGAGTCCACTAATGAAAGAAATTCCCTGTGTCTACAGAGTTCACAGTGCAAGTTTGACCCTGTTGTCCTCTCCACAGTCACAGCCAAAACTAAAAATGCCATTCGGAGCACCAGATTGCATTTTCCATCTGGTGGACTTTCAGTGCGACACAGGAAGACGTGTGAACAGCTTTTCGTAATTGTGGTTTCATAAAGAACGCCGGTGTCATTTGTCACACTGCTCTCGCTGCAGACACATCGTTTCACACTGTGGGTTGTTTTCCTTTGTCAGGTCCTAAGTCCTAACTCTGGATCCTTTGATCAGGGCTGCGTTCACCTCCCTCATGTTTCTATAGCCTTTGAGAAAGACAAACACAGGCAAGATACCTGTGTAATGAGCATAGCGTGCATGCTTGTGTCTATGTACACTTTATGAATCAGAGTTCATTTCAAACACTTATTTCTTACTGGGAGTGCAGCTGAAAACACTGCTTGTTGCTGTGTGTGTTTATGTATTGATGTGTGTTTGCATGTGCACTGACAGCCTTTGAGCCAGTTCTCGCCTTCACTAAAAACGCTTAGGGCACAAAGCAGCCTTCCCCCCTCTGCTCCTGAGCACAGGCCCTGCTCTCGCTCTCTGACAGGAGCTGAAGGTAAGCACCAAAGACATCCTGACACACACGCGTAAAAGCACTTTTGATGCAGGGAAAATGGACCGCTTTGCAGTGTACAAATAACAGCAAAATGTCAACAGAATGAGGCGAGTCCGACGGGAGGCAACAACACAAGCCAGGTTCAAATGATATTACAGCGAGCAAAACATGAGCGTCAACCACCAAAGGCCCTTTGCTTGTCTACCTCGATCTTCACATTGTTTTGACTTTGTCTGTTTATCAAACCATCCTTTTCTCTTGCGTTAAATCAAAAACGTGATAACTTACAAGAATACGACAAAGAGAGCACACAAGGGGAGAAAACAAATGGAAGAAAGTCAAACATTTTAGAATCCACAATAGTAGAAAATTCTAATTAATTTATAAAAATAATTATTTATAAGTCCCCCTAAAAAAAAGTCCAACTCCCCCATGCTGGTGTTCTGTCACTGCTGAGGAGCTTCTTTTTTTAAATTTAGGTTTGCGTTCACATAATTTATACTATCAGCTATGCTGTCAGGTAAAAATCAGAAGAGATGGGGATGTATTTCCAGGCCACGCTCTGTAAATAATAATACTTGAATTCTTAATAAAATAGTAACATGGCAAGGACAGTGTTTAGGCTGCCAGGTTGCCTGAACTGCCTTATCTAGGCTCGACATTATGACCACTTCTTACAAGAACAGCATTGGAGCAGCTTATTATTACAGTGCTTTATCTTATTATCTGCAGATGATTAGAATGCCTTACTAATGACTCATCAACATTTATTACTGCATATGTGATTTATTAGAAACATTGTAATGGGCTTTATTACAAAATCAAAACACCTGCCAAATCTCATTTTTCATAACCTGACAGCCAGAAAAGTTTTTTCTTATTTATGTTGTGTAACTGACACATAAAGCATTGATTAGTCCTTCAGTCTGTTCTTACAGTATACTACATTTGGACCCTAATGGAGTATATATATAGTAATTGTAAATACCTGCAAGTGGTGAAAATCTGCCAGTCTTTAACCACATTTTCTTAATTTAAACTGCTCACAGGGGCCCATTCAGTAACAGTTGTGTACAAATGTTTATAGTTTCTGCAAAATTTTACTTTAAGATTCATATACTTGTACTTTATGTGTTAGTCTGAATCATTCTAAATTGACAGGCACGTGCTAGGCACACTCTGATTCATACAGATGTGAATCTTGGAGAAAGCGGTGAAGTTGCTCTCAGAGAGAATGATGGTAGTTAAAGCAAAGAGGGGGAAAAAAAGCAGAAATTCAAGGAAACTGAAACAGTAGCATCAGAGCTGGAAGGCAGAAAATTCACACTTGTCCGAAGTGTTTCATCTGTTGTGACATAATAGAGAAGAAAAAAAGGAGTGCTGGGTTGTAATATTTGTGGATCAGGTTAAAAAAAAGACAGAGAATGTGTAAAAAATAGAATTACAGACCAGAAGAAAAAGAAGAAAGCAGGTGAAGGACAACTACCACCTGATCTGTCAGCTCAAGATGAGAAACTTGCTGCAACAAACATCATCAAGTAGGCTGGTGTCTTGCAAAGAAATGAGAGGTGAAAGTGATGACATCTTGTAAGGATAAAAGGGCATCAATTTCAGGATTTTTTTTTATGCATCTGACCAAAGTTTTAGTAATTTAATGATTTAAAATATTGTTTTCTGTTAAAATGGGTGTGCTAAGAATGTAGTTAAGGGATGTGTGTTTACATTTTCTAAGATAGCTAGGCCTTCAGCACACTTCTTCATCTCCATATCAGGGTGTAGGCTAAGTCGTAGTCAGTTCTAAATTTCAGGTAAAAAAAAAGTAGATGAATGCTGTATAAAACATTGTATGAATGTATAAAAAAATTCACATGCACAGTTGTGCCACTGATTTGAGCATACGCACGGTTCTCTACTCACTTCCATACGCTGCGACGCCTCCCCCATCTGTCTGCCTGTGCTGCTTCTCCTGTGAGGTGTGTTTGGCAAAGGCCCAGGGGTCAGGGCCCAGCGATGCTCTGGAAGATAAGTGTCTGCTCTAACCCAGGGCTACACCTGTAGGTCACTGCAGGGGGATGCTAATCCCTCAACCACCCGCTAATACTGATGATCTGCATCTGAGACCCTCTCCCCAGGGAGAGTGTGTGAGTGCATCATGTTGGTGTGTGTGTGTGTTTGGTTGCAGGGGCTGACAGATGAGGCCACAGGGGGCCCAGCCACCCGTGTCTCTGTGTGTGTGTGTGTGTGTGTGTGTGTGTGTGTGTGTGTGTGTGTGTGTTTAGTATGGGGGATGGGAGAAAATATTTCTTTCTGCACGCGGGTGTTTATGTATATATATGTGAGTGTAAGCAAAGGTGGAGCCATCTTTAAGGGATGCTGGGAGGGTAACCGGTCCATTTTTCTTGGCCTCCACCTTCAGAAGCAGCTCGGATGCTCAGATCCTAGTCTGAATAATTTGTCACCTATTTACATGGAGCCAAGAACTGGGGAAATGGAACGAGCAGGTGGTATCTCACTCTCCCTCCTCCCTGCGCCACAGACAGATGTGTCTAACTGCAAACATCCCCCCATCTTCTCCTCTTCTCCTGGGGCTCTCTTTCAGTGTGTTGCACTCTTGATGTCTAAAATAAGAAAGGCAAATCACTGCTGCTCAGAACTGTCCTAATAATGTTTTTGTTATCTGACAAAGAGTTCTTGTCGTAATTGTGCAACAAATTGATGGATAACAAACAAAATTGGATATCACTATATCAGAACACACAGTTTTGTGTAAGACCAAGAAGGCTTCAGGTTATGTCATCTGATAACCCTGAACCATCAAATGTTTGGAATTGTAAATAAGTCTGTAAACACACACCACTTAATTTAAATAGATCACAGTTGCTGGATTCCTGAGAGGCAGCGCAGTGAGTTTGACTCTGTGCTCCGGTCTCACACCATAATGTGCCTGTTAAAAGTTACATAGAAATTCAACATTTTTCTAATGTGAATAATGTGGCATAAAGATAACATTGTAATCCTGGTGTTTGTTTTACTTTCATGGGTCCTGGCGTACTGCACAGTGCAAAAAGCTGAAATGAGTGAACTGCAGTCAGAGGCTGCCTAAAAGGTGCATACAGAATTGAAAAGAGAGATTTTAAGATTTTTATTCTTTCCTCGTGAAATGCGATATTTTGAGTTTCTTTTCGCACCTCTGTCATTATTTATTATAGATGCCTCATAACTTTTTCATTCAGTTGAACTTCCTCTCATTACACCCAAAGTTTTTAAAGAGAAAAAAAAAAGCACGTGGCTGAAAGCAATTCTGACTTTTCCACTATTAAAGTCTAGATTTGTATTTTACTCAGACCATTAGCACTTTTACAGCTACAGCTATTTTTGCTTTGAAGATAGAGTTTACATGCAAATCATGCCTTTATTATTAAATTTTATTAAGCTCCTTTAGTAAAAAAAATTATATTGAATATTTTGTGTAAACTTGCTCCTATTAGAGCTATAAATGCTAATGGAAAACTCTTCAAGACATAAACAGATACAAATGGTGTTACTATAATGTAGCATTAAAGAAGGTAAAAAATACACAATACAAGTAATGTGATATTACCCCGAGCTTTTTTCTCCCTCAAGGCTTTGCATACCGACTAATTCCTGCTGTTTTTAAAGAGGCCAAATGATATAATGCATGACCACAAACATGCAACAGTCACAAAGGTCACAGGTACATCTTCACTCAACAAATTATCAGGCATAATAATCACTCTTCATGGCCGTTGCAATACATTAAAGGGAAATCTTTACAAGTGCAGCCCTGATTTTAAATGCTGGAAGAGAGGAAAGAAAGTTAACATGAGGCGGTGAGAACACTGGTACTTGATTAGGTGCACAGTTGGAAAAAAAAAAGTGATTGGGTCTCTCCTCAGGCTACCTAACTCCACACAGACACACACACAGACACACACGCCCACGCATACATACGTAAATGCTGCACGCTAATCACATTTCACCCCAATCACTAAACACACATTCATATTTGAAGGTTCATCCCAGGCGGCCATTTCAAATTATTATGTATGTGATTCCAACCACACAGAGCACAGAAAGTGTTTACTCTTTTCATTGAGGCGCTGGATAAGTTGAGAGCAGAAGCTAAGTGTACTACAGTCTATGGCAGAAGAATAAACATTTTCCTTTATAGCCCGAGGACCCACTTTTCATCTGTCAAGCATCTTTTAATAATTAATCTGTTTAATACACACACAGCATCTGCTGGGTACAACTCCCATCCTCCCATTCAAACTGACTAGCACAGCTGCCACTGTTTGGGTGTACTGTACAGGTCTGGAATATGATAAGATGGGTTTTTTTTCCCCTCCTTTATAATACACAGACAAAATACTGCTATGCATGCTGACATACAGTATACAGACACTCGCAAATACGCACAAACTTCTATATGCACACACTCCTACAAACTAGTTTATGCAGAAGGGGTGAAGCCCTGACTATGAGCCTACTTTTCCCTATGCGTTTTTCCTTGGCGAGCGGGCCAAATGGGGATTGTGTAAATTAAATACATTTCTTTTTCCGGCAGCAGAGAGAAATGATGCCAGATTAAGCCCATGAATATATACATGGGCCAGGGCTGACCTGTCTCCAGACGCCTGATTTCCCTGGAGGGGTGCTGACATGGTGAGGGGCTCCAGGGGTGTGTAGGTGTGTGTATGTGTGCAAGTGTGCTTTGGTGCGTGCGTGTGCTGCACGATGCACCTCAGGCAGAGGTGAGATCTCTTGAACAGGTCCAAATTGAGCTTAATCTCATTCCTCATTGTGCTGGAACAGGAATGAAATTGCACAATTGCGCTTTAATCGACGATCGAACGCCCCTCCTCTCCCGCCTCCTCCTCCTCTCCTCTTTCTCTCACTCCTTTCCTTTTCATTTCTGTTGCTCCCTCTCTCTTTTTATGTCATTGGCCTTAAATTCCTTGCATGGGCCGGTGGTCATGATTGCCCGTTAGCCTCTATTTGCTCCTTTTCCCCCCTTTTTGTTCCAATGGAAGCATCTAATAATATCTGTTCAAGTAATCAGGAGGTTAATGTAGTTAGGATAAGGGCAATCATAAACCAATAAGAGCCATCCGGATGCTCCATTTCTCTTTCGTTGCACATCTAATCCAGGGAAATTGCGATTTCGGGAATCCTGCTTCGCATCCGTTGCACTGGAGCGCATCTCCGTCATGGGCAGGAAGGATTCAGTCAGTTCCCTTGGGTTGATTATACACACACACACACACACACACACACACACACACACACACACACACACACACACACGCACGCACACACAGCCATTTGTGCCACACAGGTGCGTCTGATTATCTAAGGTAGGAAACCTTTGGTCAGCTTTATATTAGTCATATGAAGACCATTTGCCTTTCCAAGATTACAGAGTTGCAAAAAAAAAAAAAAAAAAGATAATTGAATTACCTGATTAAAAAACAGTTGGGTGATTATATTCAGCAGTTTGCCTTATTAGCTCTCTCCCAGAGACACTGGTCGCAAAATCAAATAAACAAGCCACAGTTTCCTGGAGAATTCCTTTCTTGTTGTTGTGAGGGAAACGAGTTGAGGAAAACATTCGCCACGCTAACAAGGACTGTGCAGATTACAGAAACCCATGCAAGTAACCACAAAGAAAACAGCCACTATGGTTGGATGCATCCCATACCTCAAGTCAACAGTTTTCCATTTACACACTCAATATGATAATTGAGGATGGACCCCCCCCCCCCCAAAAAAAAAAAACCCTGTGTAAGTGCCGCTGCTATAACATGTTTAAAGTTGTAAATTAGCACCTAATTAGCTGTTGAGTTTTGGGTAAATGCACATCTAAAATAATGTGACTGTAACCACAGTTATTTGGAATCTCTGTGCGATTGTACAATTATTAAACACACATTTCCTGCAGTAATTTGGTGTTTTTACAGCATTATGCTCTGCTGATAATGACTCTTCACGACAAAATCTCTATGCAAACATAACGAAAGAAATGCATGCAGAAAAAACATAAACCAAGGCAAGATCTGCCCCTGGTACATATTTAGATTAAAAAAAAAACCAAAACAAAACTGAATGCAGGTACTTGAGCCATGTAAAATGTGTTGATTTGTTGCTCAATGTGTTGGAACAAAACAATGCAACAAAGGTTCCCAGGATGTTGTATCTGGGGTGGATGTACTCATTATGGCCCATAATGAAGGGCCCTGCTTACCGCTGTGCATCTACTCAGCAACACTGACGGCCTACACAGACACACACACACACACATTTAGACACATACATACACAGGCCAGGCCGCTGCCAGGCTGTCAAGTCCAAAAATAATTAGGCATCAAAATGAGTTTCCCTGTTTTTTTTTTCCTCCCCTTGTTCGTTTTATTCATGTGCTGGAACTTGGGAGACTGGCTAATGCAGTTAACATGCTCTCATCATGAATTTTCATTACACCATTACATGGGTACATTACAAGAGCAGGGGAGCTGCGACCACAGGGATGCCATCAACATGCGTACACCGAGACACACACACACACACACACACACACACACACACACACACACACAGAGAAATCACAGACACACATGCAGTAAACCCACATATTTATTCAGATGCACAACTGCATACTAAGAGATCCTGTATTGCTCTGGGAAATCTGTGTAATATACTCTATATAGCTTCTCGAAAAATACCTTCAAGTTGGATCTGTGGTAATCTTACAGAAGTGTGGTCAGAAGAGCAGTCTGAGGTTGTGGAAAATGCACATGCTCTCTTGCTACGAATTAGATGACAGCTGATCATAAATACGAAACTGTAGCCAGGAGAAGGTTAGTGTAACCTAGAATAACACTGGCAAACAGCTAGCGCTGCTCATTTCAACAGCAAATAATTCTCACTTGCGGCAAAATAGAAAAACACTGCACTGGTTCATAACTTCCCATGAAACCGTATTTGATAACACTACAAAATTGATTTAGTTACTAAAGAACAAGTGAGTAACAAATCTGCAGCAACTTAATAGTTAATGAGTCATTCATTAGTGATTCCCGAATATCTCCCAATCCTGGACTACATAATATAATGGTAATGATATGGCTGGAAGATCCTGTATAAGTAAATGACTGGGTTATAATTGGTTCAAAATTAACTGTATATCAGTTTATCTCCCTTCATAAGTGTTTCTTGATTAACTCTAATCAAGCAGTGACTATAAAAACAGCAACTACACATTTATTACAGAAAACATCACCATTAAATACTATTTTTGTTGTAGTGAAACATCATAGCAAATAGTTACTCAGTATTTCTAATTGCTTATTTGTTAGTAGGCAGTGCATGTAGAATTAACCCTTAATTACTGAGGAACTACTGTGTAACTGCTTTGGTGATGCTTCACTACCTCATTGTTGTTGTTTTTTGTTGGATGGTTAGGACTTTTGTGCTTCCTTAATGTTTTAATGAAGAACGTGTAGAGTTAGACTGATAATCAATTCACTAGTTGATAAGGAGGGGCTGCTGCTGGGACTGTTGCCTCACATTAAAAAAGGTCCTGGGTTTGAATCCAGTCTAAGTTCTTTTGTGTGGAGTTTGCACGTTCTCCCTGTGCATTTGTGGGTTCTCTCTGCGTACTCTGGCTTCCTCCCACAGTCTAAAAACATGCGTGGGGTGGGGTTAATTGGTGATTCTAAACTGACCATAGGTGTGAACAGTGTGTCTAGCCCTGTATGTCTAGCCCGGTGACAGACTGGTGACCTGTGCAGGGTTTACCGTGCCTTTGCCATGACAGCTGGGATAGGCTCCAGCCCCACCCCCAGCCCCCCCACCAAATCCACCCCCGGGACCCTGAATTGGATAAGCAGAAGAAGATGGATGGATTAATGGATGGATAGTTATTAAACAATGTATATGATCCTGGATGTTTTGTGTTCCTTATCATAAAGAGTTACTTTCAAATTCTATTTTTTTATATGCATTAACCCATTTGTGAGCTTTAGAAGTGCTACAAAGTGGATTTTGGGACTCTTAAATCTTTTTTCATTGTGTCTTTAAGATAAGCTAAGGAACTGCTCATTATATCATCTCAGTATAATAATGAAATCTCTGTCTATCTGTCCACATATCCCCCCCTACACAATCAGGAGTTGTGTAGCCAGACTTGGCACATGGGTATGTCTTAGGCCGTGAAGGTTCTTATCTATATCACATATTATAATGTCATCATGTTGCCTAGCAACCACCTACCAAATGACCCATATGTAGTATTTATGCACCTATAACACTGGATTATTTTGATTTCTGCAAAGCTTCAATTACGCATGATATATTATGACATCATCATATTGCAGAGCAACCACTTACCAATGAGGTAAAATCACAATACTGTAGCATGGGCATATACTAGATGCAGTTAATGAACAGACAGGTAACAAAAGTTGCATTTAACTTAGTAAGCAAGCAAACATGCACATCTTTAAACTGTTAAACTGTTGACAAAAAGCGTGTAATTGGAATCCGTTCCTGCCTTTTTAAAATAACATCACAGAGATCACATTAAGACTTGACTTGCTAAATCATGTGTGCTGATGTTGTCCCACAGGGTTAATATCGTCACAAAACACCCACCTACGTTGCCATGCACTTTTATGCACTGTTAGCTCCAAAGGGCGCTGCATGTGTCAATGAGCAACAAGAGCATGTGCACATGTAGGTGCGTGTATGTGGGTGTGCTTCGCAGCACAAAATGGGTTTTCTATTGCTGATCTGCTCATGCTCAATTACCCAAAGTCTCCTGGGGCTTAGGGAAGGTAAACACGCATCAGCTGGGCCTGATTTATTTCTCTGTCCCACAGCAGCTTAGAGCTAAAACATGCATGCTCTGTCTCTCACAGCACGCTGGCCCTGCGCAGAGATGTGCTTAATTTTGTAACAGTTACTAACTTACACATATGATTATGATCACAATAGTTAGTTTGTCAGTTGCAAATTTTCACAGAGATAAAACATCTTAAGTAGCCAACCAAACCAGGCACTGAATTCCCAAGATCAAATATTCATAATCATCAGACAGTAATGCTACCGGTACTTACGCTGCTAAGTTTAGAAAAGTCCTAGTTCTGTGACAGATTAGACGGTGCTTGTGCCTTTGTAACCATGCCAAGGCCCTACATTCCCTGAAGCCTAAATTCTTCTGCCATCCCTGCCAACCTTCCTTCCTTCCTCTCAGTGCCTTCCTTCGCATTTTCCTTTGTTACCCAGCAGGTATCAGGGTATGTGTGCACCTCACTGTCCTCTGGTTCTCATGGTTTATGGGTGTATTTGATTCTTATGAGCAAGCTGTAGCTTTAACGCTCATACCCATTAGACCCCTATTAGATCCTCTCTAAAACTAGACATGGGGATAGGATAATGTCCTTAGTGAAACATGTCACAGCTGTGCGGCCATGACTGAAGTGGAAGGTCAAACAGGAGAGGACAGAGAATGATTCGGTTATTAAAATCACAAATTCTCCCCCTTTTGATGATTTTTGTAATATTTATCTGTTTTATTTATTCATGTATGTATTCATCTACTTATATCCACTTTTATCACAGCTCACTGCCTCATCAAACCTCAATGCCAGGCTATTAAAAGTTCCAGTTAAAAACGTTTGCATTTATAGGCTCCAAGTTTGCTGAATACTCATCAAGAGTTCCTAACATATTTCCTATTGCTGTCATCTCCTCCTGCGGGAATTCTATTTGTCTTGAACTTTCACAGCATATAGCCACATCTGGCGCAGAGATTTAGCATATATTTAACTAAAACGAGTTGCATATGCATATCAATGCGCATTTTCCAGAGCCATGTGGAAGCAATGCACCGCGTTTTCTGAATGGCTACTTGAGGCGGCCTCCAGATCCCCGTAGACTTTCATGTTAAAATGCTCAAATCCACAGCAGAAATAAACGTGTTTATGGTACAAAAAGGGGTCTTGGCCTCTAAAGATAATTTTCCTGTTTGTGACAACTATACGAGTTAATAACACCCATTTAAATTCTACTAAGGTTTTAAATGATGCATCATCAGAGGGCTGGCCACTTTGAGTGACAGTTGGGTATCATTTTACCCCCAACCCTTCTTAAGTGTTTGGCTGGTTGTTCTAAAAGACGACCAAGTGTTCAGTTTGCAGGTTAAGTATTTTTTAAGCCTGCTTTGTGCTAGTCAGAATTAACATCCTGCTTAATATCACTGTGAATAACAGATGTTTCTTTCATGCCAAGCTAGCTATGAAACTACAGTAGTACTACCCGCTTGTCTGTCCCAATATATTAATGTGCAGTTTCAACAACAACAAAAGACCCCAAACAAACAAATAACCCAAGATCGCCACCTCAAAGCTTCATGGTACAATGGCTACGTCCATATTTTCTCTACAGGCTGTTTTCTGTAGTCAGTCACAGTCATGTAAGCATGTTAAAAATGCACAGACGCACTTTTGTTTCCCATCTTAAGCCTCTGAGTTATTAAATCCTATATAAGTACCGTGGTAAAACTTCCCAAGTCTAAGAGGCAGTGCTGCCTTAAGGACAAACTCAGGGAACAAATGCCCCTTTCTCTCATGTGCCATAACCTGCAAACTTTGTAGCTCACACGAGTGCACTTTTAAACTTTCCCAACAAAGTTTGCCTCCTGGAAAAATCGGCACCGCCATTGGAGAAGAACAAAAATGAATTTTCCGCCATTTAAAGTTTCTCTCATGATCAAATGTTACAATTTTGTCATGTGAACACTTTTCATTTTGATAGCTCAAGTCGTCCGTGATGTTCTGCAGGAAAAAAATCTGTGCACCATTGTGTGGAATTTATCAGCACTTCTACCACGTCTTCAAGTCGTGCCTCCTCCCAGGGGAGCCATCTTTGAACACATCATGGGTGATGTTTGCTAGTTTTGGGGAGGAAAACTAAAGGTGGGCCTGCTGTTCAGTAGCTCCACTTGTAGTCTTTGATGATAAAACTTGCTGCAATACAAAAATCCCAAGTAAATCGATGCAGTAGAAGTTCAAAGCGTTTGACGGAGGCCCGTCTTTTACAAAATGGTGCTTGTGGTGAAGAGCTGGATTCGCAGATGGGCTTTTTCCCATTTCTGTTTGTGAAGCATGTAAAACGGGTATTTATCCAACCATCGTATGCAGTATAACTCTCCTGCAGACACTGCTGGTATATTTCATTCTGATTAAATAGATTGAGAAGCTAAAAAGGACTCATATATTCACAGTCAGCGAGGAGCTGTTACACATACTGGACATGTGGTCTTCTGACTAACTCGTCCAGTCTTCCACAAGCCACAAACACTTGCTTTGAGTTAAAGCATGTGGGTTCAAGGGCTAGTCCCCTGGCATAATAACTCATGCACATTTAATAGGTGGGTTAGAGCAAAGGGGATCGTCTCAAAATGCTTTAAAGAAACAGCAATGGCAGAATAAAAAAAAGTGAAAGTGTGGTGAAACCTCAGTAGAAAAGGAGGAGCTTCAAGAATGAGCAATCCAACATTCTCCTCCCCTCTTCTCCTCTCTCTTGCCCATCTGTCCTCTTCCTCTGCTTTTCAAGCTGTCCTGCGCGATTGTTTGTCTTCTGAGCGTCGCTGTCTGCCAGACAGGACTGTAACATCAATGTTAGGAAACGTTCCTTTCTCTGGTGTAAGGCTGCAATGACAACGTCTGCCATGTTTCACTCTGATCTCTCCATCAGTGTGAATAAGCGTATCGCAGCGCTTCCTCAGATTGTCACTCACTCCTCTGGGGAGACGCTCACACACTGCTCCTTATTATCTTGGCAGAGATGGACGCCTTCAAATGGAAATGTCGCAGATGTAGATGCACAGGCCTACACGCTCAAGCGCTCACACATACTGTATATCTTAACGTGTGTGCGTGTCATATACACACAAACAGCAGTCTGGAGAGATATAGACATCAGTGCATGGAGATATGTAAATGTGAAGGTATGCATGTATTTGTACTCACTCCACACACATATTCCATCACTTCAGAGGACAGTAAAATGGCTTAGATCTTTTTCCAGGGGACATACCCAATCCTATCTGTAACCACTCTGTGCCTAACCCTAAACCTTAACTTAAACCTAAGCCCAGTCTTATTACAGCGTGAGTCAAAAATGTACTGATTTCAATTATGGGGACATAAAACAATCATGCAAAACTAATTGCTTTACATTTGCATCCATGCCTTTTAACAAACATATAATATGGTTTTCCTTTGTTTATGCATACGTGTGTGTGTGTGTGTCTTAAGGAAGACAGTGCAGTCGAGGGCAGTGTCTGATATTTTGTGTCTGTTCAGTTAAATTCCATTGAGTGCGTGCAACTAGTTTGTAGCGGCTGTGCTTGTGCGTTCCTGTACGTGTGAGCTGACCTGTAGTGCAGCCGTGCGGCTCTGGCTGACTCCCTCTGTTAGATCCCTCTGTCTTTAGTGACACATCAAAACATCTCATTATCTCCTCCTCTGTCGTTGCTATTCAAACCGTTCTTTTTTTTTTTTTTTTGCTATTAACCACCTCTATCTCCACCACTATTAATGTGCTCCATCTCAGTGTCACTCTCTGTTTCTCACTCTGCTCGCTCTGTCATCAGCTGCTAAGACAGTGTTGGGTAACAATTTCTCCATTTTCATTTTGGAATCATTATTTAAATAACAGATGTCTCATCAGGCTGAGGACAGGGGATGAAAGCGGCACACTTGCAGCAATGAGTCCTTTCATAACTTGGCAGGCCTCAGAAATATGTGGCTTTAATACTCTTCATCAGCCCTTCAGCCGCCTCTCAGGCATGGTGAGGCGTATGGCATTGTGCAGCATCCTGAGTGAGATAGGTCTGCAGACTGCTCCAAGGTTGAAGGCACAGATTTGATTGTTGAATTAAGGTTAAATCAGAGTCACAAATGGCAACTTAGGAAGCACAAAAATCAAAATGTAAAACTCTGTCTCGCTTTTAGCTGAGTTGAAATTGTTAGTCATGTTGGTGTTGGAATATTTGGCTGTCCATGTCAACATACTTTTGAAGGGTAAGAATTAATTAGTTATTAATAGAAAGTAGAAGCATTTCTAATGAGTCAGCTGTGCTGTACAAGTACCCGGATGGGCCGCATTTGTCTGTTGCTGGAGGCAATCTCTCTAATCATTTGTTTTTGATTTACAGATGGTGATATGTAAAGTCTGGACAGTGCGTTTTTTGAAATCCGCACACAAGTAATGCGGGGTGCAGTAACTGTAGTCCAGGCCGTGGCCTCTTAATTACAGTACAAGTCAAACAGGAAATAAGAATTACTCGAAACAGGAAATTCATATTACTGTGTGTGCCTGGTTGTGTCAGCAGTGATCAGTCTCTCCTCATTAGTGTGCTATTTCACCTCATTGAAACACACACACACACACTGCACCTGTAGGCTGTGGTCTCCAGGTGTCCTGAGAATGGATCACTTTCTTTATGCCTCATTTAAACTAACAGCTGTATTTAAGAGGAAGTCCATATAGCAGGGACTTCCTGTCGAAGGATGTGTGGGGGTTGGGGTACAAATTTACACACCCCTCTTACTTTACAATATACATAAGAATATCTGTTTCTATCTATCTGACTGTAAGCATGCATTATTTATGCAGTCAACATCCAGGTTTTATAATTGCTTGCTTTTTTCTTCCCACTTACACCTTTTTTGATGATGGTTGAAGGGTGACATTCTCTCCTCCTCCAATTCTCTCTGCACGTAGGACGGATGCCTTCGCCTCCCTTCTCCCCACATATGAAAGAGTAGTGTGGTCGAGCACTGGGAAGGTGATAACCCTTTTGTTTAGTCTGAGCTCCATCACAGACTCTGTCAAGTCCAACAGACAAGCAGACAGAGCCGTGACAGGCCCACTAATCTGACAGCTCCTCCACATCACAAAGCCATCACATCAAAGTGGCGGGAGAGAGGCACCGGCGGTGAGAGATTGACGCCACTTCTTTGCTCTGCCATTTTCGCTGGTATCTTCATAGCGCCTCTGACATGCCGCGCACCAGGAACCTTCAGAGGAAGTATCCACTTGGCAAAGGGGGGAACCTGAGTTGAGGGACTCCCCTCTGGCTGAGTGGTGAGTGTGGGTAACCTTCCTGAGAGATGAGTGTGGGTAAACTGAGAGTACATGACAGGCTGTTTAAAAGGATTTGTGTTTGTGTGTTTGTGTTGTCGATGGGGTAGGCCGGTTTAAAAAAAGTGTGAGCAGGGTGTGTGTGGCAGCATGGCATTTCTCTGTATAGGGCATCCAGGATGAAAGAAAACATGTTAGAAGAGTGTATTTTTTTAATGACTAGTTAAATAATGATCATCACCCATCACATACCAACACTTACCAGTTTAATGTTTTTTAAAGGTGCAGTATGTAGAACTATTTACACTGTTTTAAAGAAGTTGTCTACTCCAGATCCTGAGTAGCGCTTTTGTGCTCTCCTGATAATCTTGCTCTCTTGTCACCTGTTTAAGGGCAGCTCTCACTGGTGGCAACTATCCCCGCTTTTATTTGTACTGTGGGCCCATGGATTGAACCCGCATACTGTTCACAAAAAGTAATGTCAATCACGAACTGATTACAGTTTTTCTCAGTTGCTGTGGCACGTTTCTCGCAACACTTTTGAAGTTCTTAGCTCTGAAGATGCAATTTTCCAAACAGCTCATACAGCAAAACACTATAGTTAACCTGAAAAAGGGTGTAACTCACCTAAAACCTTTAATTCATTTGTCAAAAGGACGTTTTTGTGTCACTGAATAAGTCGTTACCAAAATGATAAGTTCCTTTCATGATGAGTAAACCATGGTGGTCAAAGTGTTTAAATATTTTGCCAGAATGATAGTGGACCATAGTGCATTTCTCATCTGGGGACACCAGAATGCTGTTTTCTTTCAAAGTGAATAAGTGTAACATGCTGATTTTAGCAGAGGAGCAGAAGGTTTTACATTCTTTCTTTTTTTTTTTTTTTCCCCTTCAGTAGTTACACAGCACAAAAAACTAGAGTAAAGAGGGACAAAAATGTTCCTATGCTGAGTTGGAAACAAAGCTTAGGCAGACTGCAGTAAGAAAAAGGAAGCTGGAATCACTGGACTTCCTGTATGCTGCATCCGTCCTCTGTCCTGTCTTCTGCACATTCCTGTTGTCTTCTCCTTGCCCTGGGGGCTCGGCAGATTTGGACAATTATAGTGACTGTTCTGCATGTAATGACTGCCACAGTGAAATATTAACAATGTTAGAAAGTAAGACTATTCAACTGATGTAAGGATAATCTATTATAACCCAAAATTGTACAGATTGTAGACGATTGTACTCCATCATTTGGCTTAATGCGCTAAAGAATTTTCAAATGCTAACGAGTGAAAAAAGCTCTTTCATATGTGCACAATGAACAAATTGTTTTAATAGATTTTGACAACTTAAACAGTTATTTGAGAACTAACAAAGCAACTGAGAAAAGCCCCAAGGCCTCGATAGGTAGATAATATTTCTGTATAACTTACAGGAAAATTATTTTAAGTTGTCAATTAAATCTTGTAGAGTTTGCTAGTTGTTAATTTTTTCATAGGTATGGCACAATACTATATAGTGTACTTTAGTACAGTAATGTTTCAGATTTGCACACTTGCTATAAATGGTGATCGTGTCGTCTCGCTAGCTGCCACATTTTGCTTGTTCTGCCTCTGACAAAACATATAATACAAACTGTTTTACAATGAAGATAAGAAATTTAATATCAATAAGTATAAACAATGTCACAACATCAATGTGTGATAAAAAATGTTTCTGTTGTTTAATACAAGTATCTGTACTTTTTCTTAAGTGATAAATGTCTGTACTCTTGCCACCTCTGGTGAGCTAGCTTTAGCTAGCATTGGCATGCCCATGTCCTCCTGGCTGAAACAAAGGTACCAAAGTAACTAATCAGGGACACAGAAAATGTTTTAAGAGGTTTTTTTTGGAGGGTTGCATCAAGTTAAATATTCTCATTGTCAAGTTATGCAAATGCGTTCATCCATACATTTGTCCAGTCCCCAGAATTATGTTCCATTTCTTACAACCATTGGAACACTTGTTATCTGACTCTGTGTCAAAGAGTGCGGTTGCACACCATTTATGTGGGCCACATGTGATCTTCTTCATCCAGATGGTTTGCCAGATGCAGCGCTGCCAGTGGTCGGACAGAGCGCACATCCTACCTGCATACAAAAACAAATGTATTTAAAATAGAGGCGCGTTCATTAAAAACAAGCACAGAATTGTGATTTAGCAGAAGCTGGTGGACAGTGATCAAAGCATTCTTAGATGTTCAGGAGTCAAAACACCACACACAGAGTTTAGCAAAGGTTTTCTACTTAATGTTAAGTAATAGAGTTAATGTATATGTGAGTTTTGGGACCGCAATGAGGTAATGGTCTTGTAGCGCTCTGAAGTGCCCCGAGTCCATCTAATAATGTAAAACAACACTAATTTGAGAGAGCTGCTTCATCTGTGCATGTTAATCAATAAACTCATTACCTCCTGTGCTTAGTGAAGGATTCCCTCATGCCTGCTCACTGATGTAGGCAGAAAAAAAGAAAGGGAGAGGAAGCGAGATGGAGATGAGGGGAGAGGGAGAGGTGGAGAGAGAGGTTGATTATAATTACAGATTTTAGCAGCCTGTGCCGAAGCATAACCTGCTCATTACAGTGAGTGAAAGTAAGTGTGTGTGTGTGTGTGTGTGTCGGCCTCACACTTTCAACACAGCCCTATAGCCACAGAGCTTCCCCAGTTTCTCCTTCTGCAGAAAGCCAAGAACAACCGACACAAGTGGCCCATTTAGAATATAAACACACAAAAAACCTGTTATTTCAATTGACCTTCGTCACATCAAGCTGTCAATGATCTCAGCTCTGTACTCTTCGTCGTTTTCTCCTGCTCTTTCTCCGAGGCGGACTGCATGGTAATGAACATTCGGTTCAGAATAGGTGAGCGTAAGAAAGGGGGAAATGATATGCCAGGGCATTTAGCCCAGCAGTGTTTCTGGTGTAGGTGAGACAGCCAGCAGCGTTTATGGAAATGGACAGAGCTGAGGGAGGCTCAGTGGCTGCTGCTATGTTCCCCCCCCAAAAAAACTCCCAACTGCAGGGATTTGGAGAATATTCTGACAGCTTTGGTATTACTTTGTTAAAGGTGTAAGCAAACTTTCATTTTGCACCTGATTTGGGATTTCTTTTGTCATTAAATGCAGGCAATCTCCCATATTTGCTTAGTTCTAAAATACGATGCGGGCACAGCTGCAGAGTCTGAATCTTCTGTCACGCTTGTGGATCTGAGCGCCTGAGCTTGCACGTGTGCGCTTGTGTCTGTTGCAGATTCCCAGCGGTTGTTGATTATTATATTTGTCAATGCTGTGGTGTATCTTACAGGAAACCCTGGCCTGCTGCTGGCTTGCGATTATGAGATGAGAGGTGTTTATGATTGACTGAGCCATCCGCTGTCACTGTACGCATTCATTAGTATAACTCTTGAAGCAGTCATTTAGCCACACACACTATATAAGAGATTGAAACCAGTAATTATGAATAAACAATCTCACCCTCCTGCATTCTATCACAGCTCGTGTCGTTTATTGCGTTGCTGACTTGAGCTTTGGTGTCCAGCTTCATTTTGAGATGGCGTGTGTAACACTGAGCCATGTGGACATGCGCCTTCACTCTAAATGTTTTCCCCGGGACAGGTAGAGCCATTGAAGTGTTGTCGGCAGAGGCAGTCTTCTGCGAGATTAGGTGATTAGAAAATGTAACGTCACAATCAGTTTTTACGGTAAGAAACAACGCTGTGTAAAGCCCGCACTGGGAAAGAGTCATTCATTTTAAACTCTTTGCTTTTTGTTTACCACTGTCAGCGAGTGAATAAAAGCCAAGGTAAATGGAGGTAATTGAATTTATATGTGCATATCAACTCACTTTGAGATTTAAATGGTGCTCGGTAGTCTCATTCCAAATCCATTAATATTCTGTTTAATACAGCTAAATGCTGCTAACTGTTTTTAACACTAGGAGACAGTCTCTGGGCTGTCTCTGTTTGTGCTGCCAGCACATCCACAACATCAAGTCGATGGATAGGGAGGCCATAAATGACTGTGACAGCCAGTTTACAGTCAGTTTAGAAGCTTCCACTTTTCCATAAAGCTGCATTACGTCTGCAAACAGCAGTATCCACATTCACTCAACTTAACAGTACTATTCAGTTTAGCTCAGCTCAGGAAAACTAATTAGGATTATGCAAACAAAAAAATAGGATTAAATGGGATTGTTCATGAAATTTGATGCATTGCTGTAGCTGCAACAACCTAAAACTGCATAAATACTTTCAGCAAAACCTGGACCAGCTAATGAAATGACAATTAAACATTCTGATTGTTCAGTGAGAGTTATTTTGATAAATATTGGTTTAATTAATGCTGTTACTGATGTACTTTTATTTAAAGCTATGCTAATTAACATTTTCATGTAAACAGTGGTTTCAATGACTATGTATGAAGTAACAGGGATGCCTATTGTAACAAACCCGCAGCAGTGAATCATCGTCATCCTTCAACTTGGTGTTTCTAGCATCTTTCAGCACCTTGTTTTGGTTCATAGCGGCCGCTCTGATGGACAAGTATAGTGAATAATGGACATATTAGTCTCTACTCTAAATGCGCCGTGTCTTGTGAATTTCCAAACAACAGTTTGGTAAAATATTTGCAATATCAAGTTCATAAAGTCAGACTCGGAGGCCAGAGGTTCAAAAACCTTTTCTGGAAAGGCCCACGTTAGAAGTAAAAAACAAAACAAATCTTTATCATTAACAAAAATGATTATTGAGTATGAGTATAAGTGAGGTAAGTATGATATCATTAGTAAACTGTTGTTCTTATTCTTTCTTACCTACAGAAATCATGTTCATGTGAGCTTCACTCCGTATTTTTACCTCAGTCATTCACGCCCCTCGTGCAGTGAATCTATGGCCCAGCAATGGGGCTTGCCCCACAGTTTGAGAACCACTGCTTGTAGGGGATGTTCACTTTGAAGTTCTGCCCCTGGCTAGCAAAAAAGGGAAAAAAAATATCAAAAAATCTGATTACCGTAATACTCATTTAAAGCCCATTCAAATGGACATGAAAACACCAGACTTTCACCTGTACTGACGTATTTTACATTTTGATATTCTCGTGTCAGGTAAGCCTAAGGCTGCGACCAAAATCACTTCTTATTCATTACGCCATAAACTTTTTTACTGAATTTTGAGTGTGTAAATGTATCCATTTTGTAGCATCTGCAAAAAATGTGACTAATGATGAAAACTGTTGTGACTAGTGAGAACCTGAAACCTGAACTCCTAATTATTGCACAAACTCTTTAGTGTCTGTTTAGAATGTAGTATTATATGACTGGAGGACTGATTTTGAATACTTGCTTCTAGTCACTGCCATTTTTATTACTCTATCCCTTTCATTTTACAGTAATCCCAGTCTTCTTCAGTTTAAGCCATTGCCTGGAAAGTGTAATTTAGTATGAATCCTGGAAAAACTAAAGATCATGGCAGACCACGCCAATATTTTAAGCCCCTCAGCTCTGCACCACATTAGAAGGCTTTTGCTGAAATTATTTTATAGTTTTAAGGACATTTTACAAAATAAAACACAGTAGAATAAAATTTCAAAAAAAAAATTTGTAGCGCCAATCTCTCTGATAGAAGCATCAAACATAAAAATTAAATTCAGTTCAATTACATTTTATTTGTATAGCATCTAATCACAACAACAGTCACCTCAAGGTGCTTTGTATTGTAAGGTAAAGACCCGACATGAATAGAAAGAAAACCCCAACAATCAGACAACCCCCTGTGAGCACGAGCAAGCACTTGGTGACAGTGGGAAGGAAAAACTCCCTTTTTTTCTTTTTTTTTGGGGGGGGGGGGGGTATAAAATATGGTAAAAGATGCAAATGAACAAACCAAAAAAATAAAACACACACACACGTATTAAAAAGGGAAAAAACAGGAGTATGAGACGGGAAAATGTTACAAATAGCACGCATGTTATTCTAAAGAAACAATAACAGATTCAACAATGAGGTCTGGCTCAGTGTAGTTTCAGTTTTTAGCCCATTCTGCCCTGGCCCTAGGCAACATTATAAATACTGTGCAGAAGTGCAGTGTCAGCATTTTTTGTTTTTATAAACATATAATCACCATCCATTCATCTAAACATTCACTGCTAATGTTTTTAACAATTCTTGCTGGATCTGAGCAGTGCAGCTGTGGTGAAGGTTAGGGACACTAATTGCTGATCTATGATAAAAAACTGGTCTCACTCTCTACCTGACCTGTTGTATGAGATTTTCACTCCTGCCTTTGTTTGATTATATATTTGTCTTTTTTGTACTCCGTGCTATTTTCATGTGCTAATGAGTATAAGAAGTTAATGAATAAAAGGAAAAATGCAGAATGGACCACAAGTCAAATAAAACATTAAAAAAAACCAGTAGCTATTAGAGAGGATAAAAATATTTTTTTATTTTTATTTTTCATATGAGCGGCTAGGCTGCACTGCTTTCTGTGTAGTTCATTTCACATTGCAGCAGCATTGATATAAACTGTGAGTAATTCAGGCACATTGCCTAATATGCTTGAATTACTACGCAGGCTGGGCTTCATACATTCCAGTATAATCTGTTCAGCTCCCAACTTAACTGCATATCCATTGCAATTTGGTCCGTTCTGCTCAACTTCATCCAAATTTGTCCCATTTCATTTCTGTTCAGGGCATCACAGTCTATCCATCCATCATCAAATCCATGCCACCATATTTAATCCCACTTTCTTTTATTTTTGTTCCAGTCTTATCACCGGTGCTCTGAGGGTTTTATAATGCTGCTAATGGGAATCTTGTCATTCAGGCTTCAGGCTAAGTAATGCTTTTATGAACCTCTCTATTTAGCCCTACTTCCTGTGGTGAGGTCATTTTCACCAAAAAGACTACAACATGTTATTAGTGTTTCACAAGCACACACGTCCACAGAAGGCTTCTGTTAAACCTCAACAACTAAGGCGTTTAGTAGTGTGATGGTTTGCTGTGATGAAATTACACTACACAGAAAAACTTTTGCTGAAGCAGCGAAGGAAAAAGCTCCGTCCTTGCCCGTGTGTTATTTTCACTCTGGGCCCGGTTCAGTGGTTTCTGGGCAGAGGAAGCTGGCACTGTGGGGACATCTGGACACAAGAGGGGAGCGTCCATACAGGCAAACTACTGGGACAGCCGTGCCAGAGAAACAGGCCTCCAGATCTGACGCCAGTGTTATGTTAATTTGATTTGTTAATTCAGTGGCCCTGTTTGAGGAAAATCTGCCACCAACACCTGCCACCGCTTCCAAAGGCAAGGACGCAGATCTGCTGTGACACTGGCTTCATTAAATAAACAAACCAGGTCCCCCATAACAGCATTTGGTGGAAGGCACCATCAATTCTTATACATTTAGATCACAGGAATTGGAGATGACACTGAGAAGCTACATCCCACTGTTTCACAGATGCAGAGGGTGAAGCAGCATGTGACTAAATGTATCTCTGTGTGCTGCGTCTACGACTTCCTCTGCCTTTTCCCCCTTTGTGTGTGCCATGTTGTTTGCGAACGAGAGCGTGAAAGGGTTCGCCAAGTGTATTTTCATTCTGTCTCCCAGCTTCTCCGCCAGAAAAGATGGCGACTGATGTATTTTTCAGACATAGTTCCACAATCAAAGAGGCTCTTGTGGCCTTTCTGATGCGTCATGTAAATTTTATAAAGTGTGCAGCGGAGGAGAGTCAGAGAGCAACTGCAGCTCTGGAAAGCCTAATGTCTGTTTGCCTTTAACTCTGACGAGCTGTCTTTGCTCCTGTCTATCTTACTTCCCCTCCACTTACTCTCTCCTCTGTGGATCAAGGCCGGTCAAGGAGCATCTCACCACAGGGCCCGATGTCAGACAGAATGTGTGGACGTGTGTGGATGTCAAAGCTCAACTGGCTCTCAGAAATGGAGGGAGCGAGGTGAGGGGAGACATCAAGGCACAGAGCTTGCTACAAGCACACAACCTAATGTTGGATTTGCATAATGGAAGAATGTCATACTGCATGTGAAATATGTGTTTTAGTCTGTGTCACCATGTTTGCATGTTTCATCTCAGTAACGGTCTTGGACAGGAAATCCAGGCCGTCACATATTTTCCTCAGCTGCAGTTCTGGCAGGTCTTCGGCCTACTGTGTGCTTTTCTAATGATTCAATTGGCTCAATGAGCATATGCTCTCCACTGCATCATAAACTTCAATTAGATGTCTTGTAATGTGATTTGAGTGTGTGTGCTAGAGTGTGTAGAGTTTAAGAGAGAGGCAAGAAAAGATGCTGTTTAGTCATTTAACATGTGCTCATCTATATTTAAAAACAAAAGTTGCCATCTGAAATAGAGTAAAATCTGGTTAAAATCATTATCCGTATATGTGAGTCTACTCTGCTACTGAGAAATGTTAATCTGGTTTGTCAGACTGCACTCATTTTGGTTGCCAAGGTGCCGTCATATTTCATTATTTACCATTCACACCAAGTGACAACTTCTGGGGCTAAAAATAAAGCCAGTGCTGAAGTGCCAGTAACTGCTGTTCCTCTAATGACCATTTGAGACTGTATATAAAAGGTGGAAAGTGCCATCATGATGCCATGAGGTCATGATTGCTTTGCAAAGCCCCCTTGTAAAGCTTCGTGCTTAGCGTTCTCGTCGTCACTGTCTGTCGTGGATCTGATTGAGAAACTTGGCGACAATTCGCATTCACTGGCAAATATTTTGCTAATACCTGGTCATTAGCCAGTGAGCATACTGTGGTTTATTTATATTTCTGACTAATGGGGACCATAAATTACAAATTTGGGCTTCACATTTTATTCATTAATTCAATTCAATTCAGTTCAACTTTATTTATATAGCGCCAAATCACAACAAACAGTTAGTTAAATACCCTACATTATGACTTTAAATTGGAGATGGCACCCATAAACTTATCAGAACACTATTAACAGGCATCATGGAGCAAGGATGCTGAGGACTGTTTCCTATAGACTAATATGCAGCTCATAGACGATATAAAAGATTAATGTAGCTACATGATGTCACCAATTGGTTTCTGAAGTCCCATTTTGAAGCCCTGAGATAAGTGCTTCCACCGTTGCCATCTTGGTTGGAAAAAAAAAACCAGATGTCATGAGGAGGGGTGGGTCTGACTGTAAAACCGCATGCCCATTGTCTGATGACTTGTGATTGACAGCTCGTTAGCCAATGAGCACCTACCACACATAATGCTCCATTTTGAAACAGCATGAACAAGATTTACAAAGCAGACTTAATTTATTCAGAATGACTCAAAACATGTGACTGAGACAATGAGCTCAGCAGGAAAGTGTTTATAGAGGTTAAGTCAAAAAGCCATTTTCCTATAGACCTTTATAGCACCGGAAGTCTTTGCAGCCACAGCTATCGCCATTGGGTGGCTTTCAGATAGAATGCACTCCCGCATTGACTTCATTTTACCATCCTGGAAGTTATGTCCCGGCATCTACAACAACGCCAGCGTTATTTTTTTTTAACCACATGTATCGCCTCCTGTTGGCCATTAAAGAAATGCAGGTTTACGGCACCTCTGAATTGCTTTCTCTTTTCAGACCCAGAAGCTAATCCCATCTTTTATATACAGTATATATACTGTATATAAAAGATGGGAATAGCTCATATATGAGCTACTCAATCCCCATAGACTTCCAGGATAAAATGCCCTACTTTATGGCATCAAGACTGTTTTGCACTTTTCCCCTTCTTAACAATTGGAATAGTTGCCTTTTTACATAGTTTTAAGACTTGAAGTCAGAGGTGTGGCTGCATTGATGGACAGGTAGATGAGATGCTGACACAGGCTGCTGCAGTGCAATGAGAGTTAGGTGCTGAATCACTGAATCGCTGAATCACTACCAACATCGCAAACATCACATGTTTGTGATGTTGGTACTTCGGTGAAAGTCGCTCTACATTTAGTTAACAATCTGTCTGTGCTTCAGTTTATTTTATTTTCTGTTACTCAGCACTAATAAGCAGGTATCTGTGCAGTGCACTCATATGCTCAGTGGATTCACCTGGCTAACAAACCTTGCTAGCGATAACCTGACCCTCTTATCATAATATTATGCTATAATTGAATCTATAAAACAGGAGCTCTGTGGAATTCTTGGGTTAAAATAAAGAAGAAGAAAAAGGTTTATACTGCCAGCAAATCTGTCACAGCTGTGGCTGGGACTGTCAGCTTCAGAGAGGCTTTACCTTCCAGTTTAGCCCGTTAAAGTGAAAGTCAACAGTTCATAGCTGCACCACCTCATGCTCTCAGCTGCCACGTCTCCCCGCCTGCCTGGGATGTTTGCTGCTAAATATTGATAGACATCTGGAGCACCATTCATCCACCATCAAACTTTGGCGTCCCAGTGAAGTAGGCCCAGCCCTCTCCTCAGTGTGTCACACACGTGCAGACACACATGCAGACAGACGCACATGTACATGAAGGCACCTGGTGTTTGGCATCAGCGCAATGCACGGCCTTGGCCAGAAAATCAAGCCCCTCGAAGATTGGCTGCCGTCTCAAAGGCACAATGTTTTGGCAAATAACTTTTATTGTGATTGGATGAATATGCCTTTGCTTGACAGCTGTATTAATACAGAGCGTACAAAATATTCATAAGCACAGGTGGTTATAAGACTGTGTAGCTCCCCGCCTAACTAAACTCGGTCTGCGCTTCACAAACATTGTTTTGAGAGCGAGGCGATTGATTTTGGAGACGATTTCTTGTTTCTTTGCTGGTTCCTACAAAACAAACCAGTGTTTCAGCCCTGTGTCATTGAAGTGGCATTGTTTGTGTTTGCTTTCTAGAGCAGTGGTAGGGGGAAAGACCTGATGCTGGAGAGAAAGGCAAATTTAGGATAAACTGTCGAAACGCATCAGCAGGATTGACAGAGTTTGAGCAGTTCTGTTTTCGCCACAAGCCTCTTCACGTTAGAGAGAGATATTTGTACAGGGTCAGATTGGAAACATGTGTTGTGTGAGCACCATGGAGAGAATGATCCTCCATCTTATTAGTGGGGAACTCGCATAGTACACTACACTGGGGTTTACTAGACACACAAAAGAAAGAGATACAGGAGGAAAAAAAAAAACAAGGCTCTTTTGTCTTTTTTTAATTATTCATGCCCGGGAGGGATGCTCTCTCTCCTTTGTTTCTGTCAGCTGACACATGTACAGGTACAACAGTGCAGGCAGTGTGTGTGCGTTTATATATTTGTGTTACTCCTGTGTTTTGTGTTTTTTTTTTATAATTGTTGAGATGCGCCAGTTAAATGCATGAATATCTCTTTGTCTGTGTGCGTCTGTGTGTGTTATCGCCAGACACTATGTCAGTGTCTGTGCACACGGGCGACACGGAGCCAGTCCAGCCACATTGGAAGCAGCAGCTTTTCTCCCCAGTCCAAATCAAAGTGAGGAAGGAAGCACAATGATGAGCCCAGCAGTTTGAGCTGATGGGCTCTTTAAATCCACCACAGACAACAGCAGCTCCGTGACGACCCTGCCCCACGCTCTAATCGCTTCAAATGAAGTCATGAAGGAAATGCAGCACAGCCAGCCTGAGCTCTCCTGTTCCGCAAGGTGCTGCAGCACTTGTTTGTGCAGAATGTCTGGCAATTAAAAATAATTGGGAAGCAGGTTTGCCCGCGAATCTTCCAAGAGTGCCAGTTATGATCTAATGAAGCTTCATTAGGCATTCTGAAAGCTGAGAGCGCCGTATGACAACGGCAATTAGCCAGGATCATAGGCAAAAAATAATCATTAAAAAATACCTCGGCCAAGATTAGCTTTTCACTTAATGACCAATTCATTAGCTAATTGATTTCTTATTAGTTACAGGCAGAGACGACTGTTTGGGGTACTGGTGCTGGTAATTAACAGCATTTACGCCATTAGTCAATTGCCTAATTTTCCAGGAAAACAACTTTGGAGGGGAGCATAGCTGGAGGCTTAGGGCCATTTGCTTTTTGCTCCTCTGCTGTGTTATCTCTTTAATATGGAGAGGGGAATTGTCTTTCAGCTCAGGGGTTGTTAACACGCACTAATACCTACTGATTACCCAGTCATATCATGTGATCAAGTGTTTGGTGTCTGAATCCATCTGAGATGGGATAGATAGATGAGAGGATATGAGGTAGGGAGTGAGAAATCAGAGGTGATGTAATTAAAAGGAAAACGATCAGGAAATGCACTACAAGTTTGTTATATTTTATTTGACACTTTTTAGTATATCACATCTGCGCTGTTTGCACTTATAGATTACAGGTATTCCAAATGAAATGAGGGGGAATTAGATTAATTATTGCTCTCAGCTGGTGAGGCTGCGGTGGTCGTCTGAAGGGGTCTTCTTCCTTCCATCAGCCCTGAGTTAAAGCAGACGAGGATGGATGGATGAGTAGTGACAGGTGCTCCCTGCCTACAGCAGCTCACTGAGCTTTCAACTGGCAGCTTATAATGACTGTCTGGAGAGAATATAAACCACTTTACTAACATTTGGAAAAACACTGAAAATAAAATCTAAAATGTAGCTGCATACCAACATTTTCACAGCTTAGTTAATTACTCCCGATGTCCCGTCTTGGATTTTCCTCAATCGGAGGGCATTATGTTACGAGCTTATCATTTGTTTGCAAAGTTGCTCCGTTTTAACTGACGGCTGCTCGCGTTCCCTATAATTCCATTCACCTGACATTTTGACTGCTTCTGCTAAAAAGAAATTGCACTTTTTATTCCTGTCTGTCTCATTCCTCCTTGTCCACCTGCACCTGACTGTGATGCATTTACTTTAGACTGCTCACCTTCCAGCGCTAAAAATTCCTTTTTCCTCACCAGTGGCAGCCCTTGTCTGTATGTCCGGCAGATGCCCAAAATGTCAAACCTGAGGCACGGCGGGATAAGTCAAAAATACTACATGCCAGTCTGAGCTGCACCAAGTGTCTATATGTCATCTCAAGACGTTTGAGATGTACAACAAGCAGATTCCGATTTGATTGTAGTCGCTGCGAGTTCTGGCCTCTGTCTCTTCGCAGGGGAGATGATAGATTTAAAGGGATGAGATGATAGACATGTCTGATAGAAGTGAGGCAGTGATTTGGCCCATCAAAGCCTGCCTTCAGCCAACATACAGCCTGCGGCACATGCCGGATCAGTCTAACACCGAACACGCTTGTGCCCTTCTTCTAAACAGGCCATTTGGCATTGTGCAGCTAGTTTTAGTGTTAGATTGTAGGCGCTTAATCTCTTTATGTGTAAGTCTGTCACAAAGGAAGCTAAGAGTATATGTATGTGTAAATGAACAACCTCTCTTCACAGTCCTTAGCTACAGAGGGCACTCCTGTTTGATCACACGCTAGCCTTTAAACAGAAAAACAAGCTGCTTCCTCTTTATGTGTCACAACCTAATCTCTGGCATCTGTTCTCCATTCATCCCTTCTCCCTCTGCTCTACCTCTCTGTTTTCCTGGGTAGACCTCTTGTCTATGTTTTCCTCACCTTTTATTCTTATCTGTAAATCTCCCCTCATATCCACCAGCTACCCTTCTGTCTCTCCTCCGTCTCCTCTGTCTGTGTCAGGTCTTTGGCTCTGTTAATTAATTCTAATGAAGTCATCTATCAAGGACTCTTCTTTCCTCAACACCACAACATAAATCACCCTCTGTAAAACACGCTATCCCTCTTTCTCCTTCTCTTTTGCTCCCTGCACTACCAGCAGAAAAGAACTCTCTCTCTCTGCAGACCAGGCTTTAATTGTGTGATTGAGAAAGTGTAGCATCACTCCATTAAAGCCAGTCTGCCTCAAATGGCTGCTCTCCGGCTGACACCAGAGGGACCTCTTATAGCCTGCTGTGGTGAGACATGCACATACACACACAAAGCAAGTGACTTAAAACAGACACTTATTGTAAATGGGCCTCATTGGTCTCTGAAGACGTTGTTAACATGTCTGTGGGATGGTCCCCCTGCCAAGAGGGAACTTGATCCATCTCCACATTTACAAAATTAATTTTTATTACAAGCTGTGACTGACTAACACTGCCCAAATTGGAATTTATTTGCTCCCACTACACACAATAGTAATTTCAAATGGACAGCACTGAAAGAACTGACTGGTGTGTTTGTAGTTATGTATATTCCTCTTCTTCTTCTTCTTCTTCTTCTTTTCTATTGGATGAACAATGAAAATTAGAACATTTTCTTCTTATCGTCTCAGGTCACCGTACCGTGTCCCCTCCAAAAACGATGATGCAAACCTGATGCAAGAAAATGCACACGGAAAGCCCAGACATGTCTAAATAATGTATAAATGATACATCTTGTTAGCCTAGACTCACAGGTTCAGTTGTGTTCTTGTGCACCAAATGATCAATGTCCTCCTATTATCCTCATGCACTCTTTCCAGTTCCATTCCCAATTCTCCCCGCCTCTCCCTGGGTCTTTCATGTTGCCCTCTGGGAGCAAAACAAAACATGGTTTTCTACTGCAAATAAGGAGCTAAAACACCATGTGATCAGTCATGAATTATTTGAATGCTATTGATTTGTATAAACTGTTGCATTTCCCCAGAGTCTTTGACCATAAGAATAACAGCGTCTATAAAGGTACTGTATAGAGGAAAATTGGCTTTTTTAAAATATATAAAATAAAGAATCAAGTTTTAAGAAGATATCAGTGATTAAAGAGCAGATTTAAGAGCAAACTAGCTTGTAAGCAAGCGAGAAATATGTGTTTGATTTTCAAGCATTGTCAGTGGATTACTGTGTTTTCCCTGCAAATCTGCACTGCATTTAAGGGTATAATATCAATTTCATGCCTTTTTTCCCCGCACTAAACTAGAGGCCCCAGTGCCCTGTGGGTAGATAGCTGTTAGAGAATACACAAGGAAAAATAACAATCCGAAAAGGAGAACCAACATATTCCCAAAACATCCCACTTGAGTATGAGCTAATCTTCAGCACATTGTGGTATTTTCATGTTGAGTTTTTTTTTTTTTTTTGCCCCGAAAGCCTCATTTAGATGGCAGACAAGGCTTTTGAACACAGAACAGCCTGTAGTCTCTGTGGACTGCTGCAGCACTGCAAAAGGACCTAAATGAAGGCACCAGACAATGTAGCAACTGTGAGATCCCGGCATTCACAGACAGGCCAGAGAAGTCTAATAAACACACACACACACACACACACACACACACACACACACACACACACACACACACACACACACACACACACA
>JAVDPK010002456.1:365795-377670 GCA_034780415.1 Cichlasoma orientale
CCCCCCCCCCCCCCCCCCCCCCCCCCCCCCCCCCCCCCCCCCCCCCCCCCCCCCCCCCCCCCCCCGCAGACCTCAGTGCACCTCTCATCTCCTGGCTGCGTGGAGAAGGTTGGTCCATACAGGGAGAGAAAAGGTGGGCAGACATTTGATCTGCTGCTATCTACGTTTGCGTCCTGGTTGCTGTGTTGTCTGCTTGACCCTCGCGAAAAGCAACGGCCTAATTAAGCCAACAGTACGGCAGGCGTGAGCACATAAAAGAGATGATGAAAGCGGGGAATGAAGTGGGCTCTGATGGATATTGGCGTTGAGCTGCACTGGCAGGGGTGGAGGCTTGAGGCCTGCATACTGAGAGAGGCACGTTGCATGAGGTTGAAACAGGCACTAGGCATGCATGGACTCAGATATTACAATGCTGCATACGCATTTAAAACGAGGAGATGGCTAGTGGTTTAGATGGGTAAGGTCATGACCTCTCCGTCAACAAAACTAGCAACGAGGAAGTAAAAGAGAACGCATCAAACCTGTCTTTTAAAACTATGCAAAGTTTCTGTGCGTTGCGAATGTTCATTTGCACACAGATATAAACAGGGCAGAAAGACACAGACACTCTGAACCTTCATCACCTGTTTTTTTTTCCAGGGACGGATCAATTTCTGTCATAACCCACAAAATCAAGTTTTGTAACGCTGATTCAGTTTTCGCTTCTGCGTCTGCATCGTGTAATCAGTCGCTTTCACACCGTACAATTGGAAATTATCAGTCATGGCTGCAGTTTGCGCCCTCATTTTTTTTTGGGGTAAACGCGATACTTGGAAAAATTTGTTGTTTGCAGAAGGTTTTGTTTTGCATGCCATTGCAGCGCTTAGCAACTATAAACTTGTGGTTCAAATTAATTTTCCCTTTCATTTAACAACTCCGACTTAAATCTCTTTTGGTATTTTTATAATAAAATACAACTAAAAATAATATTTAGTCAAGTTAAAACTTTGACTTTCTATCGTGCTATTTTGGTTGGAGAAGAAAGCTAGAAATACTTTCGTTTTCCCACTTCTTCCTGTGGTGTTTGAAACACATGAGACATGGCAACAGGCTCAGCTCTCTCCCTCTGAAGTAAGCGGATGCTTAATTTTCACCTACTTCTTATAAAATAATTGCCAAGAATGTGAAAACTGATATCCTATGCTCCTTATGTTTTTTTTTTCTTCCTCTTGACTCAGGGATATGTCTGGATAAATATTTATAACTCCAAATATGTGAATATCTTTTTAGTGCAAAATTGTTTATTTATGCAATTGAATACATAATCAGGATAACAAGACTGCATATTTCCAAGGGTATAACGGAGTCCTCAGTCTGAATTAAACAAATCTGTTCTGGGTCCTAGAAAGACTTTGATTCTAGACGATTAAATTGGATGTGGTGTCTGAGAGCAATGTATGATTCATTAACTTTTAGAATAGCTGACATGAAGAAAGGGCTAAAGCGCAGAGTGCAGCCCTTAACTATTTTCATAGAAAACACACTGTAAGCAACAGCTTTGAGGGGGTAACATTTGAGGGGGAATTTAATAGTGTCAAACAGTGAAACCTAAATCCTCTCTTCACACACACACACACGCACACACACACACACACACACACACACACACACACACACCCCGAGGGGCTCATGCTGACTTTATATTTTTGCTGCTCTGCAGGTCCAAGCACAGCTCCAGTTGGAAGGGGTCACTCACTCCGCCCACTCCCACCCCCACCTGCACCCTCACCTGGCCGCTCACGCTCCCTACCTGATGTTCCCGCCCCCTCCCTTCGGACTACCAATTGCATCCCTCGCCGACTCGGCCTCGGCGGCGGCGGCAGTGGCAGCGGCCGCCAAAAGCAACAGCAAGAACTCGAGCATCGCCGACCTGCGACTCAAGGCAAGAAAACACACCGAGGCTCTGGGACTCTGACCCCACCGGGCTGCCCCTCCGCTCGCCTGATGCCCATAATCGCCTCTCACACAAGACTGAGCCTGTGAAAGGGCCGTGACACTCACAGCTAAAACTAAAATAAACAAAAACACTGAGTGAGAATGAAAGAGAGGAACACATACAGAGAGGGGGGAGAGAGAGTGTGTGTGAGAGAGAAAGGGGGAGAACAGTGGAGGAAGAAAATAAAAAAAAGAAGGAGGGAGCGAGAAAATTGTCACAAAACCAGCTGCCAAAACAAACCACTTGTAGAGAACGGTAATTAAATACCAATGAAATCACCTTTTACTTTTCGCCCAACAGGCAGGACTTCTGCGGGGCCAGTGGCTCAGTCCACTCCAGGCACAGATCACATCCCAAGGACCGTACAAACACATGTGGATGTCTGTCTGAGGGCCGGGCCGGGGCCCATCAGACCAGAAGATGTTAGAACAAAGCAAACTGGCAGGCAGCAGCAGGGCCAAAAGCAGAGCCTCGCTGACACTGGCTGCCGCCATGTTGACAATGCAAAGGGTTGAGCTTGGGAGGGGAGGGGGGGGAAACAGACCCAAACAGCACCTCACCGAGGCATTGGAACAGCTCTCATCTTCACTACCCCCCCCCGCCCCGCTCCTCTCAGATAAGAAAGAAGAAAACATTAAAAAAAGGCCATATTTGTCTCCAACCACTGTGTTCCCTGCTGCTGCCAAGTGCATGAGCTCTAATGGAGGACCATTCTGGGACTGGTTTCCATCCACACCTGACATTAACGCTCGACAGCTGTTTTAAACACTGCCATCCAACATGCCCCCAACACCTTCAAAGTCAAAGTTCTCCATTACAGTCTGATATCCTTCTTTTGATGGACTTATGCTATAACAAAAGCAACAAATCCTTTTTTTTTTTGTTAGCTGCAGAGGGGAGAGACGTTACTCAGTGTTGTCGGGCATGCGTTGGCGAGACTTGGTTCGCATTTCTCCTCAAAGTGTGCTCTCTCTCTGTCTTTATGGTTTTTTTTTCCCCCTTTCTGTTTGTTGTGTTGTATTTTGGGTAAAGAAGTGAAGATCGCCTTTGCACTTCAGGTCTCGTACGTGGGTGTTTACAAATGGCACTACAAGCAGATACTACTTTACTAATTAAAGGGGAGCTGGGTTCGATCAGCTAAAAGAACAATTATCTTAGATAAAGGGTATAAATGGGGATTTTCTTTTCTTTCTTTTTTGTAATTCTGAAAAATATGAAGAAAGCATCAGTCAAACTGAAATGCAATGGTGTGCAGTTTAAGTGCAATACTGTAAATAGCAAAAAAAAAAGAAAAAAAAGAAGTAAAAACAGCTAGCAGTTAGTCCTCAATGATAAAGAGACCCAATGACTTTTTGTTGTTGTTTTTCATGCACTGTTGGAGTGTTGAAATTTCTTTGCCAAACACACCAGTCTATCTACGGCAGTGTATATTTTGTTTAGTTTTGAGACAAACCCCTTACAAACCAGGTGCCATATCCCACCTCCTATGTATTCAAACAATTTTCTATACATCCGGCACAGCTGTTTGAGGAAGACACGAGCACATTTTTTTGGATGCAGCAGAAATTAGGATAAATTAAAAGAAACTCTCTTAACTACTCCGCTGACGGTTGGAAAAACGAGTTTGCTTTTTTGGATTTTGGAAAAGTATTTATCACCAAATCAAAAAAAATAAAAATAAAAATCAGCACTGTAACCCAAACCGAGCAGTCGTTTATGATACGATTAGTTTAATTTTGCATGTTATGTGATTTTTTTTTTCATCCTTAATTTCTTGATAAATTGAGAGTGCATTTTACAAATTGTTCCAGACAAAACATAAGGATTAAATTCAGTTTATTTTGACAACCTTTTAAACACTGCTGTGAGAGCTGTGCTAAATATGTAGATCCGCTTCAGGTCTCCAAACGACATTTTCTATCTTAACAGACCTCCATTTAGAAATGTTTATTAATGTCTCCTTTTTAAATTAAGCATATGGGTGTTTTATTTATTATTTTGTCTGAAAGTTTATGAAAGATTAAATAGTTGAACTTACAAGTGTACATTTTTACATGGCTTTGCATTTATTTTTGTATGTTTTTATTAAGTGTTTCATTTGAATTAGGGCGGGGTGTGGCTGTAGTACATTGTTTGCCTAAAAAAAAAAAAAGAAAAAAAGAAAAGAAAAATGTAGCGTGTCCGAGTTTACAAACATTTCAGGGACGGTTGAATTTAACAATACTCCATGGAATTTGTTGTACCCATTAAAATGATTACCATTTCATATGCAAGCATGCCTAAACATGAATCATAGTACGGTTTGTTTTTCCCCTTTTGAGTCACAAAATATGAATGTACATCTTGTACAAGTAAACTATCAATAAAGTTATAAATATTTGTACATGAGTTTTAAAAATGCTGTTATCACTTTTTAAACTGCGGTTTTGTACGCAGAGTAAGACACGGCTGCCGGGGAGACTTGGTAATTTTCTGTACACTAGAATACAAACAACACTACAATCTTCATAAATTACTTGGATACACAGTGCTAACCACGTTTCCAAGATAATAACAACAGCCCGCGACTAATCCCCCCTCCCCAGTGTTCTGGGTATTTGCGTCACGCTCCCTTCGTGCCTCACATCATGTTGCGGCCGATCCTCAGCAACACTCTCAATCTGTGGATCAATATCAATATCGGTCTACAGTTGACATTCACGCAGACTCCATGTTAGCCGGTCCAGCTCTTCACATCCAATCTGTGCCACACACCAGCAGAGAAAATTGAGCTGCTATAAAATCCAGATGCAACCCGTTTTTCTGGAGCCTCCTGCGCGGCACATCTCTCTCACAGTGTTCGTCAAAATGACACGGATAAGATTGGTATGGAAAGTGGGGGGGCAGTAATGTTGTCAAATGGAAGCAAGATGGCTGGAGCTGGAGTGGGAAGCCTGTAAGTGTAGAAGGAAAATAGAAGCAAAGAGATGCGAGGGTTACTGCACATCTGACGTGTAATCTTCTCTGCATGCTGCATGCTCAAAGAAGCTCTTTTGTCCTTGTTTTCGTGATTAACTTTGAGCAGATGACTTGGGAGGGTCAAGAATTTCTGTATGTCCATCAGCATTTCAAGTCAGTCTCTCCACTTGTCTCACCCACACGTACTAAATTTTGCACTTTAAAATGGTCAGCGGCTTTTTCTCAGTGTATTAGCTTCCTCTGGGAGCCTAATTCCAGATGTGTGTATACAAAGTAATTACACCATGTGCTATAGTGGCTTATTGTTTGAACCCCATACAGGAATTATCCCAAATGGCGTTCTGTTGAGTGCGGTACCCCCTAGAAGGTCGCCGCACGTTTAATTTGTACCTCTTTGCTCATACATCAAGATTGAGTGATATAGTCGCAGACTGATGGCTCCATATTTACCCAGTGACCCCTCTGGCTGAGGCCAGGTCTGGAAATAACAGCATCCTTTTATGTGTACTAATAATTAGCAAGGCACACACAGCCATCCATCAACCACCAATGAGCCATGGCTGCTTTGTCAACATGTTCAAGCACATAAAGCTGTTTGTGTTGGCCACAAGTAACAAACACACGATAATACATTAATATAGAAGCGAGTGGGCATGTGTGTGCCTGAGAGTGCGTGGGGGTATTTAGTGGGCTCCTGTGCTTGAGATTAAATTTACTGGTTTTATTGCTAATGAATGTTTGCTTGGTTCTTGTGCGTCGTGCTGGGTCGTAGAGGAGAACCGGAGCTCGTTCCGTATTTGTCCTGACTTTTTAATCCTCTGTTGAAATGTACTTGGATTCCCTATATCGATCTCAAACGCTCCTCTAAACGAGTGCTTCTTCAAGTAACGGTTTTGATCTGGAGTACAGCTCATCAGATTTTTTTTTTTTTTCTTTTGCCGTCCACTTCTCGGCGCGTCTGGTTCGGGAAGAATGAGCTTCACAACTTGTCCCAGAAGTCTGAGGCTCGGTGCTACGCCGCGCTAGCCTATCAGAGGTCAAGTGCTCAGGGGTCACGTGAAAATAGTTTTTATCACATTTCATTCTCATAATCCTCTTTGAAATGTCACACACAACTATGATCAGACGGAATGTGGGCTGTCGTAGCCTCAACATGAAGCTCCGCGGGGCACCGGTAATGGTGTGAAATGACAGAGCTTATGGGCCTGAGAAGACAGTGTATATTTAGCTCAAAGACATGAAGTTAGAGCTTTTGTCATGCTATATCACAATAACTTGAGGGGCTACTTGCAACAACTCTGAAAATAACAGCCTTGTTTGGTTTAGCTTGGACTTTTTTTTTTTTGTGTTTGTGTGTATGTGTGTGTGTGCGTGTGCGTGTGTGAACCAACTTTTTGCGGTTCTTAAATCCCGAGTAAATCCTGTTCCGGCAGTTTCAGCTGTAGCTTGAAGTGAAGCCACCCAGAGAAACCTCAGCTGAAAACAATCGAGCTGAAGTGCTGAAGTCACTACGGTCGAGCGTGGATCAAAGGGCGCCTTTCATCCCAGTTTGTTTGGGCTAGACTTTGCTTTGCTTTGTTGGCTAATGCTCATAAATGTATCTGGAGTCATCAACAGTGCAAAACTATATTAAAACCAACATTTTAAGTCTGGGTCAACACTTTGTCTTTTTCTTTTTTTTTTTTTTTTTAAAGTGAGAGTGGAAACTGTCAAGAATCTAAATTCTGGGGCGGGAAAAAAAAAAAGAAGCGAGGCATTAAGTTCACATTCCGTTCAGCTGTTTATGCTACGTTCATTAGCCGTTTATTTCCACTTCAAGCGTTCAGCTTGTGTTGTTTCAATCTAAGAAAGTTATCTAATAAAAACACTATTTTCTGTCCTATTGCAGCGTCAATTAGAAGTGATTATTAAACATATCTGCACCATCTACAAACACTGAAAACAACAACAAAAAAAGCTGGAATTAGAATAATTACAATTTAGGATGATTTGAAGTTTAATCCCAACATTGTTCACATTCTTTAGCTGCCCTTAATCAACACCCGTCATACTCTATTATTATCAGCACAATAACCGCAGTCACTTACAGACGCATGCAGTAAGACACAAGGATATCTACATAATGGCCGCGCTTCGATGGTTTGGTTTGGGCTTTAATCCTCTGGTTAGCTTCAGTTAGGTTAGACTGGTTTTCATGATGTGCAGCTCCATCCAGTGGGCTTCAAGTATTTCTGACCGCAGCGTTTTCATGTTCTCCTCCGGTTTCGCTCTCTCCCTGCCAGAGGGATCCATTTACGAGTTAGGAACAATATTAGATTAATGACAAAGTCCAGCGGCAGCCAACACAAAGTTTATTCTCAGTTTAATCACAATCAAACACGCGTACATGGATAATATAATGGTTTATTTAAGGAGTTTTTCAGCCACAGTATCGACGGTCAGCAAGTTTTAAACTGAAAGAAACATTAAAAAAAAGTTGCTTTTTTAAAAAAATAATAAGCAAATTCAATCTGCTTAATTTTCAGAGTCTTGATATTTTGTGTATGTGTGTGTGTGTGTGTGTGTGTGTCAGGTTATGATGGCACACTGGGACAAGTCAAAATATCTGAATGATGTATCTATTTTCTAATAAGCCTCATAATTGACATGATAATACATTTGTCCTGTGGTGATGATAAACGAGTGAAATGAATATGACTTTAGAGGAAATAAGATCTGCTGCTTCATATCAGGACTAAGCCACAAACTTTGGGACCAACCGGAACTGCCAACCCCCCCCCCCCCCCCTGCAGTTTCTCTAATGGCCACTTGAGGCTTGCTCCAAGCTGAGCCAGTCGCCATAGCTCCATATCTTAAATTGCTCAAATCTACAGCACAAATAAACAGGTTTACAGCCTGGTACAAAAAATGGTTTTGGTCCCTTTAACTAATTTTACTCTCCAATACAGATGTTCGGGGCTCTCACTTGTTTAAATTGTACTAATGCGTAAAATTATGCATAATTAACAATAGGTGCCTAGCATTGATAGCTAGCAGCCTGCTAGATGTCACCTCAGCTAATCTGAATCACTGGGCTGCACTTCACTGTGATAGGTATCTCCTAATTATTACACCCCCACCCTTCTGGCTTCAAAACAATTGTCCACAAACTGTCCATCTTTTATATACAGTCTATGATTATGGCACATGCATTTCATTAAGAGGGAAAATATAAGGATGAAGTAAAGTGATTTGTGATCATACTTCTCTCAGCCTTTCAGCTAATCTAAATCCTTTTCTGCATATGAACGTTTTCTGTCTTCCTTTACAGAGAAAGTTGTGGTTTAGGCTTCTGCCAGTTTACAGTAAAGACAACAACATTTTGCTGTTTAAGTTATTTTCATGAAAGAAAGATTGCGCCTGAGTATTTATGTGAATAACACCAAACTAAGCTGATTTCATGCACCTGGCTGCAGTTTAAGATGCTGCAACTTTACTGTGTGAGCGTATTTTGAATGTGATGACATAAGACATTGCGGTCATGGTTCTTGTTGTTGTTCACATTCTTAAGCCCACTTTTGAACTGCCCACAGCCACTGAGAACATATAAATCCTATTATCAAGCTTTTTTTGTTTTTAATAAAATGGTTTTATTTTAAAGAAAAAAAGCATCCCTAATACACCAAATAATGTACCATTGTTTTCTTTTTCTTTCTGAAAAACAACAGCAAAAACAAAAAAAGAAAATACCCCACTAAAACGAAAACATGGTGGATATGGTACAAATAAACATCCAGCAGCAGTTTAAAACCATAATTCATTTTGAAATATCCTCCATTGAAGTGCTGAGTAACAAACACTTCAATAGCTCTTTTTCAAAAATACGTTTCTTAAAATGTCAAATCTCTTTGCTGGAGTCTCCTTCAAAGCTGTTTTTAATTACACTACTTCAAACTACTGTTTAGACAACAAATTCACTCTGAGAAAATAATCATTGCATATTAATGTGATCAATAATCCCAACCAAACGGCAGTTTTATTTCCAGCCGGGCTGCCTGTTTGTCTGAGCTGCACTTTACTGCAGACAACACCCTCCACTTCCTTCCACACAGAGAATTCAGTCAATACCGTTCACTTGTTATTCACAAACAGTTTAGGCTATGCTCATATTTGCAAAAAAAATTATCTTAACGGGAAAGCAAATATGATTACGCTGAAAAATTGAAGCAGCTGTGGTAAACGCTGCAAAAAAATCCCAACAGACCATCAGATTAAATTCAAACATGTTAGCTTTAGTAAGTTCTGATCTCCAGGAGGTCTCAGATTCACATCTCTCCTCTCAGTGCATGTTGCAGAGTTAAGAAGCACGTGGTCCGCTGCGATATTCCACTTGGAATTTGTCACAGTGTGTGAAGAAATTTAAAAGTGCATACAAATAATGGTAGCAAAAATTGAAATAAATTATAAATTATATTGTGTCGGCTTTCACAGGTTTCACAAGTGTTGCACCAAACCTTTATCTGCATGATAACGCAGCCTAATATTCCGTGTTTTTGTGCTGATCTGGACCACAGCTGCGCAAAGGTCACTGAAATGCTTTTTCCCGCTCTCTGTTTCAGGATCTCTCAGAAACTTTTGGTTTTCCGGCACACATCAGCCTGACAGACGACTGGCTCCATTGCTTTTCTAAAGGCGGGCAAAGGAGCTTTTCACCTTGAGAAACCCGCAGGAAAGTTACTCACACTTTACGTTTGCTTTTAAAATAGGACTTGGTGATAAGATTGCAACTGCAAAGAGCTAAATACAAGTGTAGATGACAATCAAGACTCATTGTGATCCGATTGTAAAATATATATTTTTTCCCTTGTTGTGCGCCGTCAGAAATAACTTTGTTCCGTGTGTCAATAGCTGCAGTCACCACTACATGTACATTAATACTTGAAACCCTTTGCTTTGTTTGCTTGCCCTTGTTAAACAAATCTGGTGCTTGTCTGGTGAGAGACAGCCAAAACAGCTGTGCCCTTTGACCTTGTAGTAGTAGTCACACACTAAGTAACAAAATCTGAACACAAGTAGTCAGCTGGACACCGTAGAGACACATTAGACACAGGTGTAATTAGCAGCACACTTTTTTAAGCCTAGAATGAGTTATTCACTGTGATCTGATTGTCTGGATTAGCTCTGACACATTTTCACATATCATAATCATCATTACATTTTTTTTTGGCAAAACTTTATTTATATTTGCAAAAAAGTCATATGGGGTTGATGCTGGTTATTAAAATATTATTTAGTGTGTTCAGGCGTGTCTTACGTAAGTTATATAAATTAATATAAGCTTTGACTTGCATGATTAAAGTGTCATGATATATAGCAACCTTCTCATTATCACGAGGTTAACACAAAGAGAAACAAACAGCTACACACTCTCACATCCACAGAAACTTCCAATCACCACCTAACCTAAGAAGCACAGCTTCCGACTGTGGGAGGGAAGCCCACGCAGGCACTGGGAGAGCGGGCAGACTCCACAGAGAAAGGCCCTGGATGACCGGGAAGCTCTGTACAGCTCGAAAGCTGTGAGGTTCAGCACCCTGTTACCTAATTATATTTATATGCTGCTAATTTGCAACATTACACACATTTTTGGGGGAAAGATAAGCTTGATTTTTGTTGACGTAAAGAACAAATAGTTTTTTTAAAACTTGTTTAGCGAGTCTCAAAAAGCTAATGTATGAACATATACCTTCACCACTTTATTTCCTACAAAAAATATCAGACATTGCAATAAAACGTCCATCAGAACAACTGCAGAACTGACATAATTTGTGGGTTAGTGTCTGCAGTGATTTGAAGCATGAATTGTTTCATTGGTCTTTTCCTATCTGTCAGCAGTGCTGCTGGTGTCTAAACCTGATCACATGTTTGACGAATGTGAACCCTGGTCTCAGCTGTTAAAGTCTTCTTTGGAATTTGAAACTTGGAAAAAAAAACCCCAAAGAAACAGAAGAACCTGCATAATCCATCGCAGCAGCTATGTTGCATTAATGTAACGTACTCATCTGAACTCATCTCAGCGAACAATCAAAAAAGATAAAGCCAAGCCTATGCTGCTAACCGTCATCTGCAGGGTGGTGGGAAGGAGATTTTAGAAGTAGCCCTACAGATTTGGGGCTATGAAACGGAGGCTGAATGTTAATGAAAAAAGCAAACAGCCTACCTCTGCAAGTTTGAGCTGTTTCTGTACTCTGCTCTTTTTCCCCCACAAACAAGGAGCACTGCGGGAAAAATAATTATCTGTTAGGGTCACATGCATTTAGATGCAAATGAAAACAACTTCCGGTTTTGGAGTTTTGGTAATTAAATGGAAAAATGCAAATAGAGAGTGCAGAAAGCATTTTTTTTTTTTTTTTAGTGTGATCAAAACTATCTGATGGAAAAACAGAAGACAAATTTGTGCCAAGTTTTGCCGTCTCAAACTCAACAGAAGCTTCGCATGAACAGCAGAAATGCTCACGGTGATTCTGAGTTGCTCGTCAGCTCTGATGCAGAGCCGCAAACAGCTTTGAAATAAAAATTAAACTCACCTCCATCTTTCCCTGATTGAGGAAACATTTGCTGCTGATGAATTATGAAACATGAATCCTCTGCTGTTAACCCTTTACAGGGCACTCATTCAAAATTTCAACCTCAGAGTGTTATTGGAGGACATAAGACTTAATTACTTTTGCGACATTTTTAAAAATATATATATTTAAAAAATATATATATATATTTGCGTTCCTTACCTGTAAGTGGTAAAAATGCAGTAAGGAACGTTAAGCCTGATTGAAACTGATATTAACGACTATGAAGCAAACGCACTTCATCTGAAATGATGATGTTTTAATGCAGGGGTCCCCAACTCCAGGCCTCGAGGGCCGGTGTCCTGCAGGTTTTAGATGTGTCCCTGATCCAACACAC
>JAVDPK010002456.1:377884-408249 GCA_034780415.1 Cichlasoma orientale
AGCCATTTGATTCAGGTGTGCTGGATCAGGGACACATCTAAAACCTGCAGGACACCGGCCCTCGAGGCCTGGAGTTGGGGACCCCTGTTTTAATGTTTTAAAACAGAAATCTTTTTTTTTTTTTTTTTAAATAAAAGGTGAAATACTTTCACTGACTAACTTTGAAGTAATACATTACTTGTTGTTTTGGGTTTTTTTGTAATGCAGCTGATTATGCTACTAATTATTTTTATTTTGTATTAACTGACTACATTTAAAAGTAGTCCTGCCAATTCTGTCATTCATCTAAATGTCTAATCATCTAAGATCTTTCACTTTTTGACAAAACTCAGCCCCACTTGCACCAGGACCACTTTTATAACACATTTAACTTACTTTTAACAACTGTAAACTAGATTTCATTTTGACAAAGCAACCCGATAGACGCAACTGTTTTTGTATATTTCAGAACGAATCTTTAACCCCCATCAATTAAATTACCCACCCTGTCTTTCCCCAAATAGTTCAGAGCACCTGTTAATTAAAAAAGGAAAAATAAGAAAAAAGGTCCTCCTCCGTCCTCGCAATTTTCATGCATTTCTAAAATTTGATTTGATGAAAAGATAGCCTGTGCGATTTCATGCATTTGCGCTTAAAAACCTCCCTGCTTTTATCAGCTCAGGAGGAATTCATCACGACCAACAACAAAATGAGGGCGAGTCATGCAGCTGGTACAATAAGCCAACACAATGTGTAGCAAATTAATCAGGCTTGGCCCAGGGCATGCTTTGGAAAAATGATCTCATTTGACCAGACGGGTCGGGGCTCCTCTCTAATCATATCAGAGTACAACACCATGACTCCTCATCTTTGTTGTGGTCATTAAAAAAAAACAAAAAAAAACAGCATCCTGACTGTCAGATTCTAAACAAGCGCAAGTATGGCTGAATTCAGAGTGTAACATCACTTCGGTGCTTGTTCAGCAACCGATTCATATATTTAATGATTAGGAATTATGCATATTTCCCCTCAACTGAAAACAGATGGGCAGCAAAATGCACTTCAGACAGCCCTCAGTTTTATACAGATCTACACGTCTTGAAATGAATGTTTACAAAAAACCCAACAAGATTGTGATAACAAAATGGTTCAGTTAGTGCAGTGTTTATTAATTAAAAGTCAATAAATGCATATTTGAATTCATCAGTTCTATGTGCGCTACACGTATATCACGCACTTCTACAGTACGTGGCATTTTGACCTCTCAGCTGGATCAGAGCCTTAACCTATCACTGTGGTCTCATCTTCAGTGTACTGCTGAATGCGTTGCATGTGGCAAAATGAGATAAATATGAATTTAAATCACACAAAATACATTCAAGAGAACTACGCAATTCCCACAACGGTGCACTGTGGTTATCGCCAACCATGTAAAATAACAATATGTCATACACACAGAACTGACCTCTCACCTTGCTAGGATTTTTACTGGTGAAGAGCAGTGCCCTTAGGGGGGCCTCGAGACTTCCAGCACATGCTCTCTGCACAATGTGTAACTTATAGCTTTCCCTTAAGGTGTAGAATTGGAAAATATTTCATACAATAAAGGCAAATGGGTCTATAAATTGCCTGAGGGGAAGCTAGCTTTCCTGATTGCTTCTCATCTCACTGTTTCCCAAATGTTTTATACTCTTCTGACTGGTAATCAATAGCTACACATGCCGCCTCTCAGCCAGCACTCGTCTTTTATATTATGCCTAAGGAGTAGTTGTCAGTCATTGGCAACCTTATAAATAGACTGAGGCTGCATGTGGACAGATGGATGCTTTCCCTGTCAATTGTGTAATGCCACAGTCCAAAGAGTCTTTTTTTTTTTTTTACAAGAGGCTGTTTAACCTAAAGACTATTTCAAAAATTATAACCTCTGATTAATTAAAAAGAAGCTGTATCACTTTATAATTAGTCCTAAATAGAGTTAAACTATAAACTATCAGTATGGTCTGTTTTTGATTGTATTATTATAAAAACATTCCTTATGGTGGGTTATCATCATTTATATGTCATCAAAGTGAATATCCTAAAAAATATTTTGTACAAGAAACACTTCTGCACTTTAAAATGTTAACAAGTTCAAATTTAGTTTGGTTTGTGTGCTTTCATCCATTTCCCAAATGTTAAATGCTCAAATAATCTTTTGAACAAGATATTCCCCAAGTGATAACCTTAGGGGCTAAACAATAAAGCCAAGACCAAAGAGCGAGTCAGTTCTGATAGTCTCCCATAAAAAAAAATGCCCGACTTTACAGTAGAAATTAGCCTGCTGCATAAAACAATTTTGGTCTCTATGGGTCATTTATCCCTTCTTGACGACTCTACATGGGTGATTTTCTTATTTCCCACCAGTTTAAATTGTAGTGAATTATCATTATTAATGATTAGTTGAGTCAATAAACTGGATCTCTTGACCATGTTGGTTGTGTGGATGCGCTGTGTGTATGACCTGAACAGTTGGTGGTTGTGGGAGGTTGCTTGCTGTCACTAGATGAAATCTGCTGCAACGAGGAACACCATGCTGCATCAAAAAACTTCATAATTGCTTTGGTGGCTAACAGATTATCACAGCTGTCCCATAGTTTGCACGGAAGACACCAACTTGTCTGGGATCACTTGCTAACCACTTGCTAAACGGTTGCAAAACTGTGAAGCGTGCGAAGGAAACCGGAAACGGGGACAACTTGTCTTCAAAGTAAGACCTTGGAAATGTGTTGGTTTCAGAAGTAAGGCACAAGTTTTGCTTTGAAGGCAAACGGTCCTGTTTTTGGGTTTGCAACACACTTTTTCAAGTTTCACTACAGCTCAGAGAATAAATGGCAAGTGTTTGCAGACACGCTGGCAGCTGCCATTCAAAATATGGGCAATCTGCTAACAAAGAGGGTGCAGCACCCTCTTTCCGACCAGTTTCACCCAGTAACAGCCAGCAACCTCCAGCTATCACTTGCCAACCAGTTGCTGAGCAGTCATTGGCCTATGTGATTGGTCAGTGATCAAATCAAATGACTTTTTTTTTTTAGCCTTTAAACATGTACTTAGGTGTACTTAATCTATAAATAATAATTATTTATCAAATGTTAATAAATAACATTTGTACAGTAAATGATGCCGTAGTACATTAGGTAGAGGAGCCAAAAAAATAATAATTAGAAAGCCATGCTTGTCAGCTTTGCAAAAACTGTATTGTATGTAGGATTGTACAGACATTTGTAAGGACATCCTTGATTTCAGACACTGCAGTGATGATTATCCACCAGTGAAAGAGACATCAGTAAATCCAGCAAGGCTGCTGTTTGCTTTGAAGAGAACAGAGTACCTAATTACCCTTATTTACAGGACGCTTCTGAATAAAGCATTATATTATCTTGCTGTGACAGATTCACTTGCCTAATAAATGTGATCATTAGGATTTTCACTCCTCCAGCTATGCTGTGTGGATATTACTGCTTTGCTGGCAATCAGATACATGCAAAAATACATCTTTGAAGTAAAGGGCAGAGAACCCCATCGTGAGTTATTATGAATGTGTTAGTGGAATTTATAGAGTGTTATTGACGTCTGCAAACCCAAGGGATGTCACAGACACACACATACAGATTAACACACTAACAAAAAAACAAATGTACTGAATAATCAACCTCAGAAAGCATTTTTTTTTTCGCCTGGCTGAGCCTGATGACTGCTTCTGTGTGCACAGCAAATAAATGTGGCAGGTAGATAATGCGACACACAGTGATGAAACACAATTGCTCCTGTTAAGTTACTGTACTGTCTGTCCCTACAGGCATGCTTTTGCTATATTGATGAGCAAATGAACAGGGTTTGATTTGGCTAGAGAGGATTCTATGAATTCAATTTTGATTTAAATAGCACAGCCCACACCAGACGACTTTCAGTGGGAAGCAGGAAATTGGCTTGCGCTAAATTGACTTGTGCTTGTTATGATGAATGCTCAGCAGCATATCAATTTGGAATGAATTTATCATCACGCAGAGTGCTTATTACAGAAACTCTCAGGTAATGCATAACCCCTCTGCAGGAACAAACACCTCTATAATGTGTATATTCAGTCAGACATTCATTTGTCCGTAATCCTCCAATGAGCCGTTTGGATGAACCTGTGTAGTTTGGATGCTAAACTTGATGAACTTTTCCTCTTTCTGCTGTTATTCTGAGACCCAATTAGACGCGCATATCCCACACAACGCTGCGGTTGGAGGCCAAAGTGCGTCTGTTTGTCCAAAGGGAAGAGACGTGGGAGAAACACATAGTGGTTTTACCCGCCAACACGCTGCACTGGGCACGATGCATATCAATACAAGCAGTAACTAATAACACTGGCTGCAGGTATGTCTCTGAACATCAGAGGGAGACGAGTGCAAAGGTTGTTTCATCTTTTATAGATCCTGTTTGAAACCAGCAATTGCCTCAAAGAAAGACTGAGTGAAGAACCTAAGAGTGAAAAACCATAGCCAGCGTGTGAGTTTGTGCGCTTGTTTCGTGAGTTTTTGCGTGGATAATCATGCATGTGTGCATTGTATGAGTGTATAATGCGCCCCAGCGGTGTAACTGTCTGTTTGCAACAATCTTGCCTTGTCTTTGAAATTGTTTATGTGGGCCCAGATCCCTACGGTCGGATAAGCACAGGGCTGTAGAGTTCCCTGTGGAGGTCAGCCTCTCTGAAGCCCCCCCTCCCTCATTTGCGATTGCCCTATGTGATATCACCCAGCAGGCCTGAGAACACAGGCCTAATGTTCTGGATGGATTGTGTCATGAAAGAGGACAATTATCAGGCAGTGAGCGAGGTCTCCCAGGGTTATGGCTTTAGTCAGATTATTTATTTTATGTAGTTTTTGAAGCAGGAGCTTTAAAGTTTAACAGCCCTAGGGTTCCTTGGTTTTTTTGGAGCCCTGGTTGTGTGTATTTGTGCGAGGGTGTATTGCTGGGAATAGGGTTTTTGATGATCTAATTGGCTATTACTGGGAGTTTTCAGGCAATAACATTGTGCTCTTTTGTTTTGTTTTAAGGTGTAGTATATGTGATATTGAATCAACTTCATGCACGCCCTTTCTACACCCTTCAGCATGTTGGCCATAGCAGCTGCTCCATACCAGAGAAATAGAGATAGACAGAATTACAAAGAAGGGTATTTGTTGCCCTGAATGCAAGTGTTGTTTCACTAGAAAACAATTTCTTTATTACAGAGGATTTTAACTACTTCCATACACTTGCACAACTGGAATGACAAGCACCACTTTTGCTCTTCTGTTTGTATATGGATGTTGTGCTGCATGTGTGATGCGTTAAATGCAGAGACTGAATTTCACTACATGCATGTGTGTGTGACAATAAAAGTTGTTTGTTTGATGATCCTATTTAAAACAGATCAGCTTTTAGGAGTGATTCAAATGATGTATGGGAGTAAGGTAAGAGTCAAATTTCTGTGTAGCTGGTTATCGCTAAGGCTGAAAGTCAAAGCGCAAGTAAAATGATTTGTGTCACATTAACACTAAGCTCAATGCCTACACTCAATGCCTTGCTTGCAAGTCAACTAGAAAAAGACAACTTGTTGTAGTCACTCCACTCATGTCTGCAGTGAAGCTTTGACTTGTCAAGTTGTTAGGCTATTTGTACACAGAGTGAGGTGCTGATTAAGAGGATTAAAGTTAACAAAAAGTTAAACCACAGGTGTTTAACCAAATTCCTTCAAGGATGAAGCTTCATGCCTCTCACATCCCTTTTACCTCTACTTTCTCTCCTCTGACACTGACCAACCAGAGCTGTTTTTGATTGACCACCATGAAGAGACCAAACAATCCTGAACACTATTAATTGTATACAGTACTGTACAAAAGTCTTGAGCCACCCTTCATTTCTTTATATTTTGCTTCCACTGAGTCAGATTTCTTTGTAATTTTTTAAGTCATCTTGAGCCATAGTTCTCCAGCTTTCTGAAGGTCTTTCTGAGTTTTTCTTTGGACATTGGCTCCTTTTCATCCATTTTCAGTCCAGTACTTGTACCTGACCATTTTTGCTTATGAAACATTTATGCATAAAAAGGCACATAACTCAAGGGATGAATCAGTGTGTGTCTACACATAACAGACCATTTAGCAAAAAAAAAGTTCTTGTATCTTTAGGCACTCTCTTACTGCTGTCTAGTGTTTAGCAGCCTGGCACAAAACTCATGATTTGTTTGATTCTTTAGTTGAATCTATGAAAAATGTTTGACAGGCATAAAATAGTATATTTGCACCAACAAGGTGATTTCCAAAGAGCTATTAGCCAAAAACCTGTTAAATTTGGGCATACTATGTATATGTCCTTAAAAGATTTGAGGCAGTTGGACAAGTGGAGGACAAAAGAAGAAGTGACAGGCCTAAAAAAATATTTACAGCAGTTCAATAAGGCGAGATCATTAGGAACAATTTATAATGATTTATTGATTTATTGATTGAAGGAATTAGCTATTTGGTGATTAGACTCGGATGCCCCATCGTAACGGAATCCCAGCGGAGATAGGAATTAGGGCAGGTAGCCCCCCCCAATTGTACAAACTCTGCTTTTGTCTTATATATGTTGCTACATTTTTTAATAAATCACTGCACCCATTTCTCATTTTCCTGTAAAAATATTAAGAAATGATGGGTGGCTCAAGACATTTGCACAGCACTATAAATTATCTATATTTCGAGCACTGATCAAACTAAAATTTTGTAGGTTACCCTTGTGCTGCCAAAAGCAGTTCTAATTGGTCTCAGCGTGGACACAGGACCTCTAAAAGTGTTCTGTGGTCGCTCACCAGAACAATGGCAGTGTATGCTTTGAGTCCTGGGGTTCGTGTGGTCAGGCCTGCAGCAGCTGAGAATGTTCTGGTGCATCCCATGCACGCTCATTTGGATTAGGATTTGGAGAGTTAGGAAGATTTTCATTGGGTTCCTCAAGGTGTTCCTGAGCAGTCTTTGTGGTACAGCGGTGTACATTGTCCTGTTTGTGGAGGCTGCTGCCCTCTGGGATTGTTGTTCCCACTCTGGGTGTGTGTGTGCTTGGTTCATAACAATGTTTAGATGGGTGATACGTGTCAAAGTAACATCCACATGAATGCAGGACCCACGGTTTCCCAGCAGAACATTGCATTGTAACAGTCTCACCAGTGTCAACCTCACCTAACCTGTCAGTGGTTTTAATGCTGTGACCAGTCGGTGTATCGCGAAGGCCTTCGCAGGATTCGTGGGTTTCTCCATAATCAAAATGTAGCCAGAAAGACTGTTTAGTGTGCAGGAGTCTTATTATCTGACTGATTACTGCAGAGATCATGTCAGATTTAAAGGCTACAATGTGACAATAACACCACTGCACTCTGAAATCCGTTTTTTTTCCGACTGCCAAGATGTTTTTTCACTGAATACCTGCAAAACGACACGTTTTTATGGAAAGGAAAACAAACAGGCATGCCAGGTGTGTTTTAAAAGTCAGGTAGCCTTTTTAGGTTCGCTATTATCTTTTCCATTAGTAGCTCCGCAGACCCATGAACTCAGTGACAATATAAAGATCCATCGTTTTCATGCAGAATATTTTCTAAATGTTCTGTCCAGCTATTTTTTTCCTTACAAGAATGTGTTAAATCCTGCAGCCAACGCAGTGTAAGCCACGCTGTTGTTTAAAAGCCCCTAAAGAGAGGAGATAAAGAATAATTTGTTGAAGATTTTAATGTCTAAGAATCCAAATTCTTACATGTACAGTATCCTATTCTGTCGTGTCAGAGGATGTAAAAGGCTTTTTGTAACAAAATATTGCCTCTGCAGGATATCTGTGCTTTGTGTGTTTCTCAGACAGAATGAACTAGCTTAGAGTGTGTGTTTGTATACGCCTTGTGGCGTGCTTCAGGCCATGAGCTAAACTGCTGGGTGCCACAGAGTAGGACAAGCTGTATTAGGGTGTATACACATGCTCAATTCAGCGTTTATGAATGAGCTTAAATCTTTGAAGTTGAGTTTAAATGTTGAGCCATATTACCTCATTGGAGATTCACGAGTTCATAGTTTCTGCAGAACCTTCCCTTGTGCTACATTACAGCAGCTCCTTGTGCATTTCCAATAGTACTACTTCCCGTGCAATCAGGCCCACCACTTTCCCAGCGAGCGGCCCCACGTCTCCCGCAATTACATCCTCCCTCTGTAATCTGTACTTCCACCCAAATGAGACCAGCCTGAGTAATTTGCGTGAAGATTCGCCAAATTAAGAAATATAATGGGTGAGAATCCGGTCTGTTTCCCCGGTTATTATTGAATACAGCAGCGCCAAAAGCGATGCTCTTGTTGTACCCTATTGTTTCTCGTGGCTAATCACATTCACGTCCCAACCCTCTGAGCCCGAGCTTCTCCCAAATGGAAAACAAAGGTGGTCATGACAATCTGTAATATTAATCTGATTGGGTTAACAGTGTCTCTGGGGCTGCTCCGGCTTGACTTCTCAGCTACCTGTGGCTGTGTTTTAATCCAGTTGCACTAATTGCATATTCAAAATCAGGACTCTGCCACCTTCCCCCACTTTTACACATAACTCCTAATAGAACACCCTGTATTTCACATGAACACTCACAAATTTGTAAATAATTACTATCACATGGGGGGAAATAATAGGCGGCCCCAATTCAAATTCACTTGCTCGAGGCAGTGTGGTAATCATGGAGGAGAGCGGGACAGGGAGAGTAAGGGATATGGGGTAAGGAGAGAGAGGAAGGTAATCACATCGTATAACAACCACAGAGTCTGACAGTTTGAAAAGAAAAAGAGTTCAGACTGAATAATGAGCAACTTTGTACATAGTACTTATGACTATATGTGCTACATCATTTGTCAGTAACAACTGTGTGTTCTTGCTTTAAACCTCCTGTTACACATAGTTAAAACCAACTTGGCATAATCTAATGGATTCATTGTTCCTTTATGGATGGCTCCTTACAAACACGCAGGTATATTTCAGTAGCTACAGGGCTATATTTGTTACTTAAAAGCAAACAACACATGCATTCTGGGAAGTCGGTGATGGATTGGATGTGTTATCTGCCTATTAGCACAACAGCCCATTATCAATGTGCCCAGGTTACTGCGCTAGCTGTAAAGCAATAAAGACAGCCTGATTCCAGCCACCGCTGAGTAGGAGTTCAGTGGCTGCCTGCGTCCTATCACTTTCAAATGAGCACCACAAATCACTTCAGCGGGATGCCTGCACCAGTAATGTGGCCATCAGCATATGAAAATACTGTATGTATGGGAGACCATCCAATTTGCTGCCAGCAGATAGAAGGAAGAAACCCGCAGTGTGCTGAATGATTGTTAGATGGCTGGCTGCTGTGCATGCATGTAGTTTGTGTGTATGCATGACCCTGTATGTGCAAGTCCTGTTTCTGGGGTTGTTAATCCCGGCAGAACAACATGTTACTGCATGTAAGCCACGTATACAACTTTTGCAAACTACATCAGAAAACAGACAGCATTTGTTGCATTAATGGCAAATCTTTTTTTTTTTTTTTCTGGGAAGAATCACAGTGTAACAAGACAACCAGCAGAAAAGTTGGGCTCGTTCGCTCTTTCTGTTCATGTACAATTTGTTTTTGTGTGTGTGTGTGTGTGTGTGCGTGTGTGTGTGTGTGTGTGTCTGCAGAAACATGCCCGCCTGCTTGTGATGATGATGATGTCTGTGCACGTCTGTGTGTGTGTGTGGCTCATATTTTGTGTAAAAACGCAGTCCAATTGTCACAAGGGTGTTTTGTGTGCACTTTGTTCTCCACGCTGATCCTGTCCCCGGCAGAAAATAATTACAGTCTGTTTTGCGAGCAGTGGAAGGACAACACAGGAACCAGCCTCATTTTACCGCTTCAGAGGACGTCACATCACCCAGGAAGAAGAGGAGGAGAAGGGGGGGGGGGGGGGAGACAATAGCAAGGAGACCACAAGATGAGAATGCTAATTACTCCACCTTTTATTGGACATCTGTCAAACCAACCACTTCACAGCAAACTAAAATGTTGTGTGCATAACACGCACTTCACAGTGGCAAATTACATCTCATAGCTTCTTCCTCCAAACAGCTGGAATATTAAGGTTTGTTAAAAAAAAAAAAAAAATCCGACAACACACTGGTGGAGACAATGCTGCCGCTTTTATCAGGATTTATTACAAACGCGCTCACATACACACCAACAGACAGTGCCGACCCCCCTCTCGAGCACTCAACCCAAGGATTTACATATTGCACACTCAGACATGCATACACACTCATTAGGAGAGGGGGCTCGTGCATGCTATATGCTAGATGATGGTAGATGATACCCACCCTCTTGACAAGAGATCTAAGAGAGATCCCTGTGTAAGAGAAAACAGTGTTGAAGGCTCCTAATATCTTTGATAGCATCGTTATGGTAATGATCGGGCGTGATGTAAAATTCATGAAGTGTACCTAGCATTTGAGGATTGCCAATACTTGTTCTGCTGGCAAGGAGGAGGATACAGAAAACATGTTACAGAAGTCGTGCATGCAGATGTTGTTATGCTTTGCCCTAATTGTTTTTCGACAGTTAAGTGCAGCTAAATGACTTTCATGTGTTGGCATGTGTACACAACAAGGGGATTGCTTTTTACCTTTTCTTTCAGCTGTTTGGCAGCGTGCTTGTTGGAACAAAACATTACCTCCCTAATTATTGCTACCATTAGACCTGTTAATTTGCCCAGTCAAACAATCCAGACAGACATTGTATAAAAATACCAACAACAGAAATATTGTGATTTCCCAGTGAACATCTAAGCACAGCCAAACAGACGAAAATGCACAAACAATCAGATGGGGTCTGCAGCGGAAACCTGGACCATTCTGTCACTTCAAAAAAGTCTCTGCATCAAGTTGTCCATCACTGACAGTTATGGGTTTGGACTCTCTCTGATAGTCTGCGTGTATGCTCGGTGTGTTTGTGTATGTGTGTGCGCGCCTCTCTGAGGAGTGTCTTTCAAACAAATTTCCATTGAGTGCTCATCAGTAGGAGGTCCAGGTCCATTGGAGATGGCGTATTCACTCTGAAATCACACAGCTAACCAGGACTGTCAGCCAATCAGGATGTTTTTGATTTTTCATGAAATCCACGCTCAGTTCAGATTAACCTGGACTCCGCCACAGACATCAGAATGGGGAGTGATTAGATGGCTGTGGATGTTCACATCTGGGGAACAATTAGCCCGGATGCACAGCCGAGCTGGAGTGAACAGAAGTGACAGTGCTGCCAGATTTGACAAGTGACTTGAGCGGTTCCAAATTTAGAGCCATTGAAGTTACAGCAGGGGTGAAATCAGGTCAAAGACATGTGAAGCGAAAAAGGGTCACTTTGCCTTGGGAACCACTGTCAGCTCATAGGAGCGCATAAAAGGACTGTAATAAATGTAAATGTGAAATTTGTTGTGGTTTGGAAATAAAAGAAAACTCCTGCTGACTGCTAAGCTTGGTCATTTTGACAATACAGGATTGCAGTATGATTTCCCTGATATTCTAATGGCCCAAAAGATAGTAAACAAGTGTTATAGTTTTTGTGGATGCAGTTTAATTAAGTCCGTTCAGTCTCTCTTGGCTGAGAACTGCATATGATACATTCCCAGGCTGACAATGGAGCAGGAACACTGGGAGGACTCCCAAATCCTGAATGCCAGAATAGTCCTAGCAAAGATCTCAAAAGACCTTTTAAGCTGTTTCTTAAAGCTGAACTTAGAATTTTTTAATTCACTCATTAAAATGCGACGCATAGTAACAAAGTAACTGGAGTCATACAGTGAAAACAAGGCTTCTGACGATTACCAAAGAATAATTACGAGGCTACCATCGTCACTATCACCATATCAGCTAAAGTGTCACACAGAAATTATTCTGTTTCCACACCATGCTTTTTTTTTTTTTTTTTTTTAAGAATAGCTGGCTGATACGAAAGCTGGAAAAACAAAAGAAAGTGATCTCCTTTCAGAAAATGGACACTGGTGAATTACCAGTGATGAAATGACAAGGATGCCAGTCAGCTGGATGTTTGATGCAGTGACAAATTGAATGAGAGGCTGTGAGCAGGGAGAGCAAACGCTCTTTGAAGTGCATTATTGGATGACATGTTGTCTTCATTAGTGAATGTATGAAAGAGAATCAGCATTGGTCTTGAAGAGCATCCAAATACTTTAATAATAAAAATTAGAATCTGTGACCCCCCCCTAACAATGCTGCTGTCTGCTAATTACCTCTCAGCAGATTTATCTCTTGGGGGGGGGGGGGGGCATACCTGAAGCGCAAACAGATAAAGTCTTAAATATGTTACATGTAAAGATTCAAATCTTAAGTCATTGTCTTGTTTTTTTTTTGTCTTTCCAGCACCAAAAATACTCCAGTGCCATAAATTACCACAACTTCCAGCCATCACCACCGACTTATTTAGTGAGTGCTGTATTTACGGTGTATGCTCCATGCTGAAGGACAGAGAGTACTCTATGTGCAAACATTCAGAAATTTGCACATGGGTCACATGTGACTATTACAGCTAATAGTCATGTGTGGCCCAACCATAAGAGGAAAAAAAGCAGAAATAAAGCTTCTATAATAATTTGTATTTCTAAAATAACAACATGTCTGCATGCGACGCCGAACACCCGTAGTTCAAACTCAGGGCTCATTTGACCACTTTAATCCAGACTGTTTTTAGATAAAGTTTGTTACAGTCATTTAAAAGTTAAAGAAAAACCATAAATAGACACAAAGCAACAGCTAAAGTGAGAGAAAATATATATATATATTACAAAATAAATATATAAAAACATAAACTTATTTTGTTCAGGTGGACAGAATTTACATTAGCTGTAGGTCACATAAGCTTGCTGAACTTTTTGTACAGAATGCTCATTAAGACATAACACTGCCCTTGGGGTAAAAATATAATAATTACTTGCTCACAAGCCTATGGCAAAATTCAGGAGGTGAAATTTGCTTGAGCAGAATTGTCTGCTCAGTGACCAGAATTTAAAGTAATACTTCAACATTTTGGGAAATGTGCTTATTTGCTGAGAAGCTGTCACTCTCAGCTTGTAAATATACAGTTACTGCATTAGGAAACACCCAGCACAGATTTGTATGCAGCTAATAAAAGCCGCCAAGCAGCACCTATAAAGGTCACAAATTAACACATTGCATCTTTTTAAATTTCAATGACTGATTTGCTGGGTCACTCTAAAACTGGAGGACAAGTTGGGTTTCAAAAATTAAAAAAAAAAAAAAAAGCGACCCTTTATTTTAAAATTTCCTGTTCTGTATTTAAGAAAAACAAATAATAAACCATCAAGATATGAGATTTGTCCAGCTCAGCCATCAAAGGTACACTTTTTATGAGATATATCCCAGCTGTCATAGGGGTGAGAGGCAGGGTACACCCTGTACAGGTCGCCAGCCTGTCGCAGGGCTGATTTTAAAAATGTTGTTTAATAAAGTCACGACCATTAAGTTACAAATTCATACTGAAAACTCAATTTTAGCTTATTTTCAAATCTTTGCTCAAATACATGCATTCATATAATAATTCAAACTATGAGATAAGAAAAACTTTTATGATTATTTTATTTAAAATGATATGGTAACAGGGTGGGACATGACATCAGGGTTTACTTGTAGATTATGACATACCTGTGACAAATAAATACTCAGGACCACAGAAACGTTGTTTAAGAATATTTTATATGTTTTTAACATACACCATATTACCAAAAATATTAACTCACCCATCCAAATCATTGAATTCAGGTGTTCCAATCACTTCCATGGCCACAGGTGTATAAACCAAGCACCTAGGCATGCAGACTGCTTCTACAAACACTAGTGAGAGAATGGGTCGCTCTCGGGAGCTCAGTGAATTCCAGCGTGGTACCGTGATAGGATGCCACCTGTGCAACAAGTCCAGTCAGGAAATTTCCTCACTACTAAATATTCCACAGTCAGCTGTTAGTGGTATTATAACAAAGTGGAAGCGATTGGGAATGAGGTCAACTCAGCCATGAAGTGGTAATATTGAACACTGTGGGTTAAGAATGGGATGTAGTGTTGCAAATCTAGTATTTTCTCAGAAAAAGATGCAGCTGTGGGATGTAAGGGACGGTGAAAGTCATGGATAAATGTAGTTATATAAACAAAGGAGGGAAATTTTCAAATGAATTTGTCTTCATTTGGTAATATGGGTAAGAGGGTTGCATTGTTTATGGTGGTACTCTCAATGTAGACAGAAAAGACAGGAAAAATACAGACTGGGTCAAATGGGACCGACTTTTGGTGTTGCCACACAACTCAGTCACGCCTCATCCTCTTTGTCATCTTACTATTTTGTCTCTTCCGTTTGCAGGATAAATAGGTTTAATAATAGGGTTGCACACAGGGCTGCTGTGCATAATTACAATTATAAGAGTCATATCAATAACATCAAAACAAAAAAAGTGGATTTATAACTCATTTTAACTGTTATATTTGACATGCAGTTTGGTTATCGAGAAGTTGGAAAAAGAGAAAATCTAAACAGAAAAAGTGTTTGTAGAACGCCCCAACTACCTTTAGCGTAAGCTGTTTTCCTTACACTTTAGCTAACCAGCTGTTGGCTGTTGTGAGTCACGTGCATAGACTTGATGCAATAAATATGCTTCTGATTGTGTTTGTGTATAGTGTGAGTAAATTGTGTGCAAAGGCCCTACATTGTACAAAAAAAATGACAAAAAAATAAAGAATAAAATAAGTACGCTTCTCAAAATGTACTTGTAGCTTTTGTTGTAGCTTTTTCTGAATTTAATTTCCACACGGTTTGTTCTCACCTTAACTGCGCCCCCACCCCCCCTCCGCATCACTTTGACCTGATGGGGTCCAGCTGTGTGTGTCCCACACCTGTGCACCATTTTACCCTTCTCGTTCCCACTGTGGAAACACGTTGACTGACAGCTGCACTTCAAAGATCTGCTCCCTCTCTCGCACTCATGGTTATCACATGTTGTTGGGAGCTGGGGAGAGGGAGCGGGGAAGGAGAGCGCACTAGTCTCAGGCAGCCGGGATGTGTTGTGGGGCCAATTTAGATGATTGGCCTTGAAATGCAAGCTGAAACGGGCTTCCCTGTGTTCCTTTAAAGTGACCCGTGCCCGGCAGTGTAATGTAAAATTATCCTTGCCTTGTTTGTGTTGTGTCAGATGTGGTGACTGGCAGAAACTGTTAGTAATTGTCTAAGTGCTCCGGTGTGTCAAAGCTGTCCGTCACTCATCCCGGCCCCCTCCTCCTTAGGTCTGCTTCTTCAGCTTCTCATAATATTTTCACTGAGGACAAACTACTTTCAGTGATGGACTTGTCACATCGGTGCTTTTGCTAGGAAAAATATTTTACCTTGGGAAGAACACACAGCCAACTGACATGTGTTCCCGCTTTTTGGGCGAGAAAAAAATGAGAGAGGCATACTTGTTCTTTCTTTTGTTCTTTGATACTTTTACAAATTCAAGACTATGAGCTTTTCTTGTCACAACTCATTGAAGTCGAAGCTAACCTGAAATGTGACATTATGAAAATACATTCCTGACTGAATCAACTGTAAAAGAACGGACACGCGTACATACTCTCTTATGTATACACTTTAAATGGAAACTATTGACTGAACATCTGAACAGCGGAGGATCATGAAAAGACCGAAGACGAAGTTTCGCTGGGTTTGGTTTCACCGCTTGGAAATTATTTAAAGGCGTTTAAACACATCATCATGTAACGCCAAAGTGTACACATGCATGCAACACACAAAGACCCTGCAGTGTAGACACAGAAAATTCAGGTGTATTTAATTAAGTCCATGAAGTGTAAATGGCTGTGGTTATAAAGGTTCCTGTTAATCAGCTGTTTATTTAGGGAGACGGACTGAGTTTATTTTACAGTTTTTGGAACATGGTGGTGAAGGTTTTCTGGAGTTACAGCAAATGATTAAATCGATATATACATGTGTATGTAAAATCAGGCAGTCACATGGCAGTAACTCAGCTCATGCGTGGTCAAGACGACCTGCTGAAGTTCAAACTGAGCAGTACTGGGATTTTCCCACGCGACCATCTGCAGGGTTTACATGGAATGATCTGAAAAAGCAAAGATATCCAGTGAGCGGCAGTTCTCTGGGCAAATGTCCAGTTGATGCCAGAGGTCATGCTTCGAGTTGATAGGAAGGCAACAGTAACTGAAATAGCCACTCATGGTGGTGGTGTAATGGTGTGGGGGATATTGTTTTTTGGCGTGCTTTGGGCCCTTAGTACCCCCCAACGTGGTTTCTTGAACATAACAGTGACCTCACTATTCTCAAATGGCCTCCACAGTCACCAGATCTCAATCCAATAGAGCACCTTTGGGATGTGGTGGAACGGGAGAGTCACAGTCAAGATCGGAAAACAAATCTGCAGCAACTGTGTGATGCCATCATCTCAGTACGGATCAAAATATAGGAACGTTTCCAGCACTTTTTTGACGCTACACCACAAAGAATTAAGGTTCTGAAGTCAAAAGTGGGCCCAATCATGTTCTAGCAACTGTGCCTAATAAAGTGGTTGGAGTGCAAGGTGTAGTTGGGGACAAATGACCTCTTTGTCCTCTTTGAAAGGTTTGGGTGGGTTCTTTTTTCTCTTCAGCTTTCCCTCACCCGAACTGGTCGTGGCAGATGATGACTGCCCCCCCAAGCCTGGTTCTACTGGACGATTCTGCCACCAAGTTCTTGCTCATGGTGGACTTAGTGCCCTTTAAGTATATGGATGTAGATCGGCACTCTATAAATCAAATAGAATTGAAATAAGTTGGAAAAGTCCAAATGGCAGAACTTCAGTCAATGCTAGTCACTTAACCTGTCAGTGGTTTTTGTAGTAATACAGTTCATATATGGTTTATTGTGCTCTTATGCGATGATTTTCTCAGTCCTGTGGTCACCATGTTAGCAGAATACTTAAAATACTATTACACCAATCCATATCACCTCATGTTAGTGGTACAAGTTCAGAGTTTCACACACAATTTTCAAGTCAATTTGATGTTACAAAGTGTATTGTTTGAAGCGGTCATTCATGATTGGACCGTACTAACCAGAATTCATTACTTAAACCTTCACAACAGTTTGTATGTTGTTGTGAAGATTTGGGGTCTTGATGGAAATGGGCTCATGGCGTCATAACAATAAGTTGAATAAAAAAAGTACATTTCCTGTTGAGATTTATTTTTTCATTAGATATGTATAAAAGTTGGGCATAGTGAAGCTCGCGTTAAGGTTTCTCAAGTCTTTTCTCTCAAATAGCCAGAAGGGGGCGACTCATCTGGCTGCAAGAAGAGGTCTGATTGTATAGAAGTCTATGAGAAGAAGATCCATCTGGTATGGAAGCTTGTTTCTGCCACTAAAAAAAAAAAATTTAATTAATAACTCAAAAGTTTGAGTTAGCTCTGCCAGTCAGGAAGCTCCGTGAAGGTACATCATTTCCTTGTTACCCAGAAGGAGGAGGCTGAAGGCATCAGCTGTCCAACAGTTCAACATGAAAACATTGATGCCTTATCTTTAATGCAGCTCTTATTCGCTAGAAGGCATTCAAAGGTCAAAAACCTGACAACAATTTGTTTACGTTTGCTATACACTGCCACCTAACTGATACTGTTGCTACCTGATCTTGAGTGTGCATGCGTTGGCGTCATCTTTTTCCAGGTAACAAGAAAATGACCTTGGAGCTTCATGATTCGCAGAGCTAACTCGAAATTTCGTCATAGAGGGTTTTCCTTGAGCACGGCTGCCTTTTGATTGAAAATCCACTATTATATGAGCATGCAGTGTCCCTGATCAGTCAAACAAAATAGCAACAACCAAAATGTTCATCCCGAAGCTGTAAAAACCAATTGTGGCTGCATCCATCTTTCCTACACTGTGGTTTCAGAGTAATAAGTAACTCATTAAATGTTTTAATTTGCCCCAAATGCATTTTTTAAAACTAAATTTCTCTTGACTCTTTATATGGTTTGTGAACTGTTGGGAGCTATGTTTATTTATGTAAAAATCATAGCTTGTTTTCCAATTTATTGCTTCCTAATTATGCCAACATATATATTTTTATAAATAATTTCTTATTCATTTGGGTATTTTCTGTCTTTTTCTATCCTATAGAAGGCAATTGGGCTCAGGATGCAGGACTCCTGTAAAGTCACAGCGTGTTGAACCCCCCCACCTTCCTGTTCAAACACACCTTTTCTGCCTTCCTCTGGGGAGGAGAAAAATCATTCGTTATTTTAATGGGTGTCAAATATGTTTTCCAAATCTACTAAAAGGTTATCGTTGTTACACATGGACAAGTGCTTATATCTGAATCAATGTTAACTTTGTTACTTGGGAAATTTACTGCTTTCCCGGCCGACCACGGTGCACAAACTTAATCGGCATGTTTTCACAAAGTGCAGCTTGAGGGTGATTTATATGGCCGAGGTGACTGACTGCTCTTTGATAGAGCGGGAGAAAAACATATAGCCGAGAAGTGCGATGAAGGCATAAATAACGCTCCCTGTATTTTCATTTGAATGTCTGACACATGAAGATTATGTATTGTTAGTGTTAGAACGGCGGGGGGTTGGGAATCGGGGGCAGTTGGTGGCAAATGTGGTAATATAAATGAATGACATATGACTCTGAAGACAACCTCTGGTGGTTTACACAGCCAGAAACTGATTTAGCCCACCTCAGACCACATCCTACCCTCTGGATCTCTCCTTACCTGACACCGTGGAGGTCTTGCCCTTCTTACAGGGATCCCTGTAAGATGGATTTATGATTAAAAGCAACATATATATATATTTAAAAAAGACTAAGAAAGAAAAAGAAGCAGAGAAAGGCAAAGAAAGAACGAGAGCACTGCTGTTCCTCCAGTGCCTGAGCGTCACTATTTGTCTTGGGTGAGTTAGCTTTATCTAATAAAGTGTCTCTGTATTAAGATGGATACTTCAAACGCTCTTTTGTCTCTATAATCACAGAGCAGGGAGGCAGAACTCACACATTCCTCGCTCAATTTATTATTAATAAGTACATCACTGGGAGAAAGATATCCTGGGGACCAAAACACCCGCAGAGCGTAACATTCATCAAACGTAAACGAATATCACAATACACAGGATACAGAGGCTCCAATAACAGATAATTGATGAGAAAGGTCTTTGGGTGCACTGGATCACTGCTGATGGTTATCATTATACAACATCATTTTATAGTTTACAACAAATGATGAACTGGTTGTTGAAGGGAAACATTTTCACTGCCTTGTGTGCGCAATTAAGAGGAATGTTTGCGGGACTGGGGTCAGTCTGCGCGCTCGTGATTAAACTGTGGTTAGCGGCATAACTGCATCCTCTCAATACTTGTGTTTTCTCGCAAGACCTTAATCTATTGCAACCACAGCAATTACCCTTCTGACAGGATAACAAAACACAAACACAAACAACGCGCTCACATCTAAGGCGTTTTTTTTTTTTTTAATAACCTCTTCATCTTCTGCAGGATGAGACTTTGAATTTTGTCTTCTTTTTAAGATGCTAAATAAAATCTCAGTTGAAGGATGCAAAATAAAATTCTAAAAACTCAAAGATCATTTAGGGAGATGTTTTTTTTTTTTTTTTGCTAACGTTTGTAAGTGATAATGAGGCTTGAGTCTACATCTGACAACGAGGCACTGTTTCAAATGACAGATGGGACCCACTGAGTGACTTACAGAATAAGCCACTCCCCACCCTGCTGCACAACCTGTGCTCCGGCGTTGGGTTTCCAGCAGCCAGTAGCAGCTCTGACACATGTAGCTATAGGTCCCCTCGTGTCTGAGGGCAGGAATTCAATCAATAAAACTCACCCCTCGACAAGCTATACCATGTTACAGCACAGAAACAGAGTGAGGGAGTGAGCCATCTGCTCCCCCTGTCACATGTCAATCTGTGCTGCTAATATCCAACGTACTGGGTCATCACTCATATAGCTCAAACCACCTTCGCTGGCTTTATGTAATGAAGCTCTAACTCAATTGGCATTAGTTTACCGTCCCAGGTGCCCGCTCTCAAATCAGCTTGCATCTGTCTCCCTGCCCTCAGGGACCAGAGATTGTTGATGAGCCATTTTCACTTTTGAAGTTATGCATTATTACTTCTTTACCAAAGTACTCTGAATGTTAGCTAATGGTTGCGTCAGAAAACATTTTACCCACCTTTTAACTGTGGTATCAATCTGTTTTTAGGTTTTATGTGGTGATTACAACGTTTCGCTGAAGAAATTATGGCTGAGTGCTCATTTCTGTGATAGTTCTTTCAAGTCCACCTGAGTGGTACACTACAAATGATGTGCAAGACAGCCAGGCTTTCTTCGCTTTAGCTGACTTGACAAAACCTCAAACCCCAGCTGGAGATAACAGGTATCATGATAGTGGTTATCAGCTTTCTCTGTTAAGCTGGGCTTTCTGCTTTGGGCTCTGTGCGCAATCACACAGAGCCTGAATTGCAATGTAAAGTTTAAAAAAAAACAAAACAGAAGGTGGCTCGGGTGGAAGAGTGGGTTGTCTACTAATTAGAAGGTCCGCGGATCGATCCCTGACTCCGCCAGTCTGCATGCCAAAGGATTGTTGGGCAAGAACTGCAGGCTTCCCCTGAGTGTGAGGTCTTAGGCATAGATGGATTAAAAAAACTGAATGAATGTGCATGTGATTGGGTGAATGAGCTTTGCATGAGAATGCGCTTTGAGCGCTCAACAGAGTAGAAAGGCCCATTTCCCATTTAGCCTCATGCATGCTGTCTGATGACGAAATTTACGTCACTTAGACGCAGGCGCACTCGCAGAAGCTGCGACACCTCTTTCAGTCAAGAAGGTGCATTTGCTAATTGTTGGCAGGTGGGGGATTTAATCAACAACGGCAGCATAATGCCAAATTTGATGATTTTTTTTCCTGTAGAGCCTCTGAGCACACTTGCTCTTAAAGAGCCTCTACACAATCAGCACTGCTTATGAAGTGACTACAGTAATCAAGCGCTGAGCAACCTCAGAGTGCCTTAGAGTGAACCACCCACATAATGAGAGCATCATTAGCCACAACCTTGCATGATCTGTAGACGTCTAACAGCTCAGAAGGTGTCGGGGCTGTTTTTTTTTTTTTTTAATCCTATTTTTGACTGAAACGAGGTATTGCATAGAGCGACTTTACAAGACGAATGTCATTCTGTTTCTTAGAGGCTCTAAGTAGTTTTTTGACATTTCTAAAGATGTGACATTCAGTGGAAAAATGCTGAAAATGAGCAAGGCCTGATTTACAAGCAGAGAAGCAGATTCTATAATAACACTGCACTGAAAGATGGCTTTCAAACACAACGCGTCAAGAAAGCCAGAACTAAAGCAGACTCGGGCACAACATCATGTCCTGAATGAAGTACAGTGGACTGTCTCATTTCAGCGGGACAATTCATCATTCAGGGTATAATAAGGTTGCTATTGTTTCAGTGGTCTGCATAATTCTGCTCTCATAAGAATATGAATACTTCCCCATCTGTTTGGTATTAGCTTTCAAACCGCACTTAGCTGCAAACCCACAGCCATGCGAGACATCTACTGTTTAATTAAAAAAAAAAAAAGAAAGGGAAAAGTCAGAATAAAATTATACTGCTATAAAAGAGCCTTGCCAACAATAACATTATCGTTTGACACGCAGCATGTCAAAAAAAAGAGAAAAAAACAGCTTCATATCACAGTCAAGAGAACCGACCTTTGAAGAATGCGTGCGTGCGTATGTGTGTGCGTGAACCAAGTGATTTTACAGCTTCAAAGATCGCTTTTAGGATACCACAAAAGAATAACCTTTGACACCCAAACAAACAAACATAAGCCACATTTAAATAGCACAAGTTGGAAAAGTCTGAAAGCGCGCTTCTCTGGTGTGTGCGCTGTACTGTACGTGTGTGTCATAAAGAGCAGGGACATGTCTGTTATGTGCAGTTTGATTAAAGCATGATGGCTGGTGTCCAATCTGCTTTCCAGGGGAGTGCTGTGACAGCCAGCAGCTCGTCTACCTGCTGCCTCCTCTGCGTGTTAGGTGATTTACGGCTGACTCCCTCCGTTTATGTACTGCCTTATTTTCATTTCTACCCCGCTGAGTGCCAGGTTCAGAACTCCTGAAGAAATATTATGCTTTGCTGACAAAATACAGTGACAGCCATCACCCAGCCTTAAAAGAGTGCCAGAGTGTTTAACAGTACGAGAGCCTGGGAGACAAGGCGAGGTTGAAGGCATCTGTAAGCACGCGGCCCACTGAAACAACCATTTGATCTAAACCAGCTCTGATTGGGTGGAATGATGTTTACAGCCGAGTTAGAATCTACTTTCAATTAAAAAAATGACACAGGGGGGAAAGGGGAGGTCTGTAAAACAGACGGTAAAATTTATTGAACAACTTTTACAAGGGTCTTGTCTGAGAAACATGTGGCGCACAAATGAAATGTTTGTTTCGACAGACGGGTTCGCCTGCAGACGAGCAGGTAACTTGACGCCAGGGACTTTTTCATTAACCCCGAGTTCAAACCCTGCTGCCGTTTCAGGCTTTTGTGGGAAAGCAACAATTTGATGTAAACGGGATGAATATAAATACCACTGTTGTTCAAGTGCCGCCATGTTTCCTATTCATTCCAGCCTGTTTTCTCCTTTACAAGAACTACTCTGAGCCGTAATGAGGTGTTGTAGCATCCTGAGGCGTTATCATTTGCCGCATTATTATTTCAAAAGCTTAGACAACAGCGCAGTCTCTGATGTAATTCTCATGCATATGGAAGGTGTTCCAGTGACTTGATATCCTGGTTTTGAGGACAAGGGGACCCCCGCACTAAATAAAATGAGTGATCACAAACCTAATGAGGCAAACGAGTGTTTGGAGCAGTTGAGACCAGGTGTCAGATGGACGTACTGCTGTCTGTAACTAGCCTCTAGATAAATGATCGTTGCTTGTTTTTATTTAGATTCCAGCCATGAAACATAATCATGAATTCTGACAAAAAAAAAAGGGAAAAAAATCCACCCACCTCCTTGCATCTGAGACGACTATAAATAAAAATTGTCATTGTAACCTAATCAAATTATGAGACGTATTTTGGTTAGGTTGTCAGTTGTCTAACGCGCTCTCTCTCTCTCTCTCTCCCTCTCTCTCTCTTTTTCTCAGCAGACGAGGCAAAGCAAAGTGAATCCCCTGAGGTCCTCTCATCTCTCTTCAGGAGCTGCCGACTCTCTTCTCTTTATGGCACACCCAGAAGGATTAAGCGCAAATGGCATTCACATGATTTCAATAAGCTCAGGGAGACAAGAACCAGCCTTTCAGCACATTAGCTTTTTGCTGCAGAGGACACAAAGCAGACACGGAGCAACTGCGGGGGGAGAAGAAAGAAAAAAGAATGCACAGTTTATAATGATCATAATAATAGACCGGTCTGGCACTGCTAAAATGAAATTCCACTGGCCCCCCAAAAAGGCTCAGTCAGTGGTGATGTCATCAGTAATGGACCAGATTGGGTTAGACATGAACCTGAGGTGACACTGTCGTAAAAGCTGACCCCTCCACCCCCCCACCCCCAGTGGTAAACCCAGAGACTGGGACTTTTAAAATAGCAATCAAAAGAGGGTTTTTCTTAGAGGCAGTCAACATATGTCAAAGATCACCTTAAGTATTTGTTTAAAAGCTGGATCCAGGACCCGGATGTAAACAAAGGGGTCTCCCTTTGCTGCTAAAATTCAAACACAGGACTGGACAGTTTTTCATTATTAATCATTGGTCCACATTGCTTTAATACAGAGCTATGATTGAATTATGATTAGCTAACAATCAAGCAAATGCCTATGTATATGTGCTCTATCATCTATCAGCTCATTGCTCTGGTTTTGGATTCAGCTTCACTGATTTGACTCGCTCACCAGAATCTCATCAGCAGTGTTTTCAGAACAGCACACAAAAAAAAGTTACGATGAAGCCCAGCACAAAGACAAAATTAGCAACTAGTTGGTAAAGCAAGCCAACTTCATGGAAATGTATTAAAAGTTATGTTTTTGTTCTTGTTAGTGCAAATGTTTTGAACCAAAAAATAACTTGCACCGCTTGCTGTTTGTTAAAGGAAGCCAAGCACAGGCTAGTCCCTGTCACACTTGGCTATATCTGCAGCCAATAAGGCAAAAATGTAAATCCTGTGTTGGTGAAATGACTGTTTTTGTTTATTTTGCCTGTGCCAGCACGAATAAACTATTAATACTTTATGAAGTTATGTGAAGAGTGGAGCTGAGTGAACACAGTGCAGCATTTAGCAGCTAAAGAGACAGATACATACAACCAGATTTAGCAAAGAGCTTTGTAGGAGCAAAAGATGATATATAATAACATATAACGATGAATAGTATCTAATCGTTCCAGTGTCCAATATTCCTTTTGAGTGTGCCCCATCTAGTGGCTGGAACTGGTGTGCAAAGGCAGGTGATGTTACCTGGAGGGTGTGGCTGGAGCGGGAAGACACAGTTTTTGACCTCACTTCCTTAGCCTCAACAAACACTGCCCTTAATTTTAGACAATCCTTGCTGCAGAGGACACAAAGCTGACATGGAGCAATGGGGGGATGAAGTCAAACGTTTGCTCAGCCGCTATAAGCGGTTATCAGAAGGACATTAAATAACCACTAAAAACTTTTTTCTACCAAGTCAGCCATGTGTTCTTATTAAGGTGACATGTTGTCAGTTTAACCAATTAGTCAACTTAATCACTAATTCACTTACTATTTGCTGTGAGGCACCGATATTTTAACATATCTGGATAATATCAAAACTTAGAAATAAGTCCTTGCTATCCGGGTAGGCTGCCAGTCCACTGTTTACCTCAGCTATCAATGCTGGGTGAGAAGTATCCTATTTACTCCAGAGGAGGCTGTAAAACTTCGTGAAAGGAGTCTAATATGAGTCGATGAGTCAGTGAAGCTCACTTGTGATACTGAACTTTTCTGTTGGTAAGAGCTGCTGTTTTTGCTGCTGTTAACTGGCGTTAATAAAACTGTAAATGTAACATTGTTGGACTCTGAAGTTTAGTGAATAAACTCTCATATGATGTGAGAATGTGATCAAATGGTTTATCAGAGGAAAAGTGTGATGTTAGCTTATAACCAGCTGTTGTTGCTGTTTAGTGGCTCGCTGTCAGAGATAGAGGGCCGCATGTCTAATCTGCTGACAGGAGATGTGGCTTGAGCTGAGGACCAGGATGACATTTTATTCAGATGCTGGTTGTGTTGTCTCTTTCTTTTGCGTTTTTGTTTTATTTGGGGAGAAGGAGACCCCTTTTCCGACAATAAAATATAGGTACGATCCTTCATATCTTGAATCTGAAGGTGCAGGCATGAATTTAAATGTCCCTCCACAGCAGATGGATACCTGCAACTTCTCTTTTCCTCCGCCTTTTGGTGAACTGCGTATGTGGCCGGTCTCTAGCCACATATGTAACGCGCGATTAGCTGGTGGTGGAGATGTCCGTCCCAGCCCGGAGCATGACGGCTTCCAAAAATCAGTGCCCACTCCTATGTATTTTTAATGGATTAATTCTAACTTTATGAGAATGCATCAGTTTGATGGAAGATGTAATCACACTAATCAGTGTATATTTATGAGTTCTGTTAAATAACCTAAAAAAAATTACTGACTGTATCTTTAACATCTCTTGATCCTGTAAAGCTGAATGTATCATATTTGATACATGAATTTTGTGTGTTTGAGACCTCGTCAGTGTGACCCCCCCCCCCCCGAAAAACCTGAATAAAGGTTTTAAGCAATAAATTGCACAGAAATTCCTGATGCAGCAAAATATTTTACAAAATAAAACTGATATATGCAAATTTATATTTATTTATTTATTTTAATTTGTCAGAAGGCTCAATAAACACTCCGGTTTAAAAAAAAAATTAATTTCCTAGCAGTTATTTCATGGTTCAGGCCTTACAGGGTTAATGTACACATGGCCCCGTTCTTTGGCCCCTCAATGAGGTAAAGTCATCTTGTACCCTTAGCAGAAAAACAGCCCCAAAGCTTAATGCTTCCACCTCCGTGCTTGACTGTGGGGATGGTGTTCTTTGGGTCATACTCAGCATTTCTCTTCTTGCACACATGGCGGGTCGAGTTTCATCTGACTACAGCACCTTCTCCCAAGCCTTCTCAATCCATTCCAGTGTAGTGTGTTACCAATGGCGTTCTCGGTTACTGTGGTCCCAACTGGCTTCAGATCAATAAGAAACTGAAAGAAACTGATTCTGGACTTTATACACATAACACGTTGAGATGAGGAGTACCTGTAATTGATTGAGTGATTGGAATTCTGTGTGGGGCACAGAATTCTGGCTGGGTCGTATGGGATCAAATACTCATTTCACTCAGTGTAATAATAAATATCAACAGATACCCCATTAAAGCGATTTCAACCATTAGCTTGTCAGTATGGCTTCTAACTTTTCCACTTATTTTACTCTTTTTCTTATTCTGGTTTTCATTATCGTCTGATGTCCTCTCTGGCTGTCTTGTTCTCCTTGTCTGCCTCTTTCTTTCCTTTCTCCCCTGTGAATGTGACTAATCGTTGAGCTCGGTGAAGGTAGAATGGCACTCGGTCTCCTCCTTCCTCCTCTTTTCCCCCTCCCTCCACCCCTCTCCACGCTCCACTCCTGCACTGTCAGTGATTTTTCATCGCCCTTGTTGGGGCCGTTTTATGCATTGTTTCCCTGATGCAGTGATTGATGTCAGGGGCTGGTAATCTGGGGGAATGAGAGGCTGGATGGTGGCCGCCGAGTCCCCTCTGTCTCTGACACGTGTCGGCTGAGCCGTGTAGAGCTGTGCTGCGCTGGGGCCCCTGTTTGGCTGCGGCCACTGCTGAGGCTGCTCACTTCGCTCACTCAGCCAGCCCTCATTTCCATTTCAATCTCAAGCTCATGAATGCAAAAACTCTGGCCGAAAATTAATAACACCACGCGGGGGAAAAGTGGGCGCAAGGGAGAGGGAAGGAAAGACAGAGAGAGATGGAGAGGAGAGTAAAAAAGAGAATGGGGAGCTGGGGTCTTTTTCACCCCTTTTGTTCCTCCAAAAGTGCCCCTTATTTTATTTCCCTCTCTCTTTCACCAGGATCCTCCAATGAATGGCATTACAGACAAAGCCATATCCAGAGTGACACAAATTTATTTCGGTTGCAGCGCCATAGTGTATTTCTACAGAACCAGGGGCGATTTGTCTGGGGACAATTTGGTTTCCATAAAGGATTTAAATGGTTTCTGTGGAGATAGTGGGGTGAAATTTAATTTGTTTCTCATTTACTACAGCAGGTATGAAAAGGAGAAAAATTGGACGGCTGATGGGCTAAAAATTGGTGCTGTCCCTCTGCTGTATCCCCAAAGGACCGAGGCCCTGCATCATATAGATTGAGTTCGACCCCCCCAGCCCTCCCAACCACAAGCCACGCCGACACACACACACACACACACACACACACACACACACACACACACACACACACACACACACACACACACACGCACACACAGAGCCTTCCTCCACCCCGGAGAGAGCTGTAACCTTAAACCAACTTAAACAGTAACCTTTGGGGAGGCTGCCAATCACTCCTAAAACAACGTTTCCATCGATCGGCCTGTCTGCGTGATTTATGGGCTCATTTTACACTAATTGAGAATTAGAGGGCGGATTAGTGGGCCTCAACACTTCGGCCTGATATGCACTCTGAGCAGTGTAATCTGTCACGCTGGGATGTCCGACACTCTCTTACTCACAAAGGAAGGGAGGAGGGAGTAGAGTGAGGGTGGGGAGGGGTCCTTTCTAATTGAATTTCCAGATAACACGGAAATTAATTTGACACCAGTGAAATTTGACTACGACTCTGCCGCTGTGCTCTCTTGCTCCCCCATTGCGAAATGTCCGTGTTTCCCCCTTTCCTCTCCTCCTTTCTTCCTCTCTCTCCCTTTATCTCTAATTTGTTCTTTCTCGCTCTGTTTCTGCTGTGCCTAGCAAACACTATTGATCCAAATCACTTTGAGTTGAGGGCTTTCTGAAGCATGGAATTCCTAAATCATATTTGTGCTCATATTAGGCCAGTTCATCTGCTGCTATCTTCAGCCAGATAAAGAATATTACCTTTAATTTTGTTTGACTGTCTTCAGATTATATATTTTTTCTCTTTCTTCTTTTTTTTTTGTGGAGAGGAATCTCCTTTCCCGAGGCCTGCGAATGCATGCAGGCGAATGCCCAGAGTCAACAGTTGGAATTGAATTAAGGTCCCGGCTCGCCAGGTCCATTGTCTGGGTAATTTGTCCTATAAGTGGCAAAATGAAAGCACTCTCCACGGTTCTCTGAGCACCTGCTGTTGTGTCACTCATCACTGCAGATACAGAAAGTGAGAAGGAGGGCGAGAGAACAAGTGTCTCAAAGATCACATGTTCAATTGCTGTGCCATTATCAACTTAGATGTCACTGCAGTGGTTTTTGTCAAGCATGCGTAATGGCATCAAAATAATCAACTACTACAAAACAGGGGTTCAGTTTGAAAGATCTCTGATGTCTGATGTTCAAAGTTATTAACACATATTAGCAAAATATATGGCAGCCTCAAAAATGGTCTGTGCAGTTTTCAGTAGCGGTTTCTAGTCGCTGAATTAGGGTATATCTAGTTCTTGAGCATCGGTAAATCACAGTTGCAGTGATTGGCTACTCTCACAGTGTCATTTGGTATTAAGTAGAGTCTTCCTACGTCTTCATTAGCTTGCACACACGTACCAGGTTGCAGCTGGTTGAGGCGGAGCTAACTTTAAACATTTTGTTTAATGTTTGGTAGTTGAATCAATAAAGAATCACACCCTACAGAGGCAACACTTTTCAGATAAAATATTAACCTGCAGCTGCGAAGCAAATTAAACGAAGCTATTGTCTTTGAAAGGGACAGTAGAGTACTTTCAAATGGAAATGTTCAGGTAAGTATCTTAAACCTTTTACCTTTATTGTAAATTAGAAACCTTTTTTTTTTTTTTTTTTTAGCTTGGATTGTGTGGGAGTCAAGTTTGCACAGGAGCTCTTTAGCAGGCTAAGAGATGCATTTATCTGCGTAATGAACTTTGGACGCTAGCTAACTTAATCCCAGTAATGCCTGCGAGAGTCAATTAGCGCAACTAGATTCAGTGCGGTATTTATCTGATAGAGCAGACCTGGCAACTACACACACCAGAACACATGCACCATATTGACCATCTTCATCTTATCTTTCAGCTAATGGGACCACAGGGCCCATCATCAGCTCCACTAAAATACAGTGTAAGGGTTTTTTTTTTCTTTTTTTGAAAAGCCTGTGGGGAGTTTTGAAATTGAGTAGCTGTTGATTTGCAGCACTAACAAGTCTTTTAAGAGTTGATTTTACTCTCCCCTGATCATTTCAGTTTATAATCTTATAAGTGTGTTAACCTGGATTCCCCCTCAATCAGTGCTTGCAGGATATTATCAGTGTGGCACACAGGTGACAGCATATTACAAGACCTGTAACAGATACCTCTGGGATCTTCATCTCCCTTATGACAGGGTCTACTGTGTGGAGCAGGAGCCTGCATAGAGAATAATAAATGACAGGATTTGATAAGACTAGGCCGTTAGCAGGCACGGTCATGGTCTACATTGCCCTTCTTGTCTCTCCAGGGACAAGTGTGTGTGTGTGTCTTTGTGCTTGCATGACTGTGTGTGCACTCCAGCTGTGCTTTCACACAGACCTGCTTAACTTTTGCAACAGCATCAGTGGTGGCTATTGTCTTGTAGCAGGCAGCACACTGTGGGTTACAAAGGTCTCTATCTTTCTGCTTCCTCATTTCTTATTCAGACCCACAGGGACAGAAGGGAGAGAGTGGAGTGGAGGGAGGGAGGGAGGGAGGGAGGGGGGGTTGAGAAAGGAGGGGGGTATGGTGGGGGGAGGAGGATAACTGAGAGGCTGATGGAGACTAGGTGACAGGTTGGAATGGGCCATCAATAGATCCATCAGGCGGGTAATTTGGAGCGCGCTTAACATACATCAGTAGAGTCGTGGGAGCTGGTATCTGTCTTGTCGTGGAATCACAGTAAATAACAGTTAAAGATGGTGTCAGGCCTGACCTGGCTGACCCCCCTGCGCGCGCGCGCGCACACACACACACACACACCCACACACACACACACACACACACACACACACACACACACACACACACACACACAC
>JAVDPK010002456.1:408256-452514 GCA_034780415.1 Cichlasoma orientale
CTGTCTGACCCCCCCGCGCGCCCGCCCGCACACACACACACACACACACACACACACACACACACACACATATTCAGACTTGCTTTATATATATATATATATATATACAAGTGGTGTTTTTTTTTTGTGCAAGAATCTTTTTTGTGGTCAGGGTGACCTGATAGCTGAGTGGTGAAGTGTGTACCCCATGGGCACATGAAGTCCCAGGTTCAGTTGCTGGCTGCCTGCTCTGTTTGCCTCATGTTTACACCTCCTTTCACTGCGACTGTCTAATAAAGTCTTAAAATGCCTCAAATAATATTTTCAGCAATGCTGCTTGAACAGAGTGAGTCCTTTTCTTTTTGTGAAACTATATGACAGGCAAAATCTTAACTAGAGGAACAAACCTGCTCATTGATAAACAGGTTGGAGCATCTTTCAATGACAGCTAGAAAACAAATGCTGCAGGTGCTTTGAAGACAGTGCATAGCACCAGAGGGCAGGCAGATGAGCCTCATCCCTGTGGAAGACGTGTCTCTCTTTGTGCAAACGTACATGTGTGTATGAGTGTGTGTGTCGGTGTGTTACAGCGGAGAATGTGACTATAAAAGTGAAACACCTTAGGCTAAGTGCTGTTCCTGCCACTCACACTCCCCACTAACCTTTCGAACACACACCATCCAGACTTAAAGGTGTCATCTCACATTTGGGGGTGATTCAGGGGTGAAGCTTGATGACATTAAGAGATGAGTCATATACCAATTTTTAATATACAGATATTCCTGATCACTTTTAGCATGACTTTAATATAGTTTTGTTATGTACTGGTCAGTTTTGAACAGAGCTGTCTCTAGCTGTAACTCTCAGTTTGACGTGAGGTGAAAATTTTAAATCATAAGCTTTAGTGCAGTAGACAAGATATTTTTGACTAATGTGAGATTGTTACTAGAAGGATGTCCAGAAATAATTCATTGAAAGCAAGTACAGGAGGGTTTGTGGACCATCTGACCACTGATGACTGATTATTGAAGTTTCGCAGCCATAACTCTGCCAGGAGATCCACGAAAGTCAGTCGACCACACGATCAAAATTAATGGTGAGTATTCTCACATCTTTGGCAGCATCTCAGATAAAAAAAAAAAGAAAAGAAAAAAAAAAACCTTTTGCCTTTGAGTTTCCCTTAAACTTGCAGGAATTTACTTGCAGGCAGTTCTCCATCCTCACCAAACGTGACTCAGCTTCAAATGAAATAAGCAGTTACATTTGAAGCGTAATCTAATAACTTTAACAAACAGACCTAGGCTGAAATACTGCACCATCTGAAAATATGTTAAGATTTTTCCTGCAGTTGCCTTTTTGGTTTGGTCTTCAGCCACTGCTAAATAAATGACTGTGAAACACCTCACATGCTGTCAATCTGCAATAAATGATTCACAGCAGAGGATGATATAAATGTACAATTCATACCATCATATTTATATTAATGTTAGGGAAACATCATACGTTCGTGTCAGATTATGAATGTTTTAGCACAAAACATATAAAAAAAAACACTTTCCATTTTTTTAAACAATATTTAAGGGAAAAGTTGGAGAGGAAAGACTGACAGTACTGGATAACATACCCTCTGTCTGTATTTTGGTGTTACCTCACAGACTCAAACACAGCAGCAGTATTACTCTGCTCCATTCATCTCTTTTTATTTAGTCACATTACAAACTTGCACCACTCTCCTCCCTCCTTCCTTCTGCCGGGCGACTCTGTTCTCAGTCTTTGTGAAAAGTAAAGTTTGAATCCGAGCAGCAGATCTTTGTCTAAATTCAGAATGAAAATAATCATAACGGAAAACGCTGGAATCCAGGAAGCACTCATATGAGGTCATTTGACCACATACAACAAACCTACAAAACAATGCTTGCAGAGTTACAGTGAAGCAACTGTATTAAAAAGCCACCACAATCATGTTATTTGGCCTGTGGCTGAACACAAACATGACCCCCCCCCCCCCTTCAGTATAACTGTGGTCATATTTTCCCTACAGAATAAACCAAATTAGTGGCAGGAAAATCTGATCATGGGCGCTCATGTTTTGTGCAGTTGGAGTTGTAAATAGAGTTGTGTTGTTATTGGACACAAGCTGGACAGTTTGTATCTGTCAGGAGCAGCTATTCATCTGAAGTGTAAATGTACACGTTTATACCCGCTGTATGCTATAAATCAAAAGAGACATACTCAAACAGTCAAATAGTGGCAACAACTTAAACATGTTATTATTTTGTGCAGTCATAACAAACTTGAATTTAAATGACGTAAAAAAAAAATGCATCGTGATATTAAAAATATAGCTTGGCCATGAATAATTTTGATTGGTCAAGTTTGTTGCCAGACACAGAAAGAATAAAAGAACTGCTGAAAAGTTATTACTGCACGAGGGAAAACCTGAGTGCACAGATACAATTAAAAAAAAGAAAAGAACAAACAGTGTTGCTAAGTTGGTTTCCTGTACGCCAATTTTTCACTGTAGTGCGCCGATGAACACAAAGAAGCACACGCACGCGCGCACGCACGCAGCAACACAAACTAGAAACGAGCCACGCTGTCCTGTTCACCTTTTATTATTGAACTCGTTACAGTCCTCTTGGCCCCGCTTTAATTAAACCCTATTAGCTAGTCAAGGTTCACTGTACACTAATACTGTTACTCTGATACAATTTGGCCTCTGCTTTTAGCTTTAGGAGTGTGTAGCTACCTTAATCAAAATTGTCAGTTAAAATGAAACTACAGCTCAAGTAATTAAATTTAATTGGATCTTGTCACTTTTTATGCTGGCGGTGTTTTGATCCTTGTTGAGTGTTTGCTGCCGCCGCTTCACACTGAGCTTTATTAGTCTGTGTCCTCGACCTTGCCGGGACCGAATACGCATAGACCCGGTTGAAGGTGGAAGTGCTTTGAACCTTGAACACTGGATGAGTGCAAAGAAACTGCTATAATTTGGCATTAGATCATTAGTATTTCTAGGTAATATCTGGAATTACTCCTGCCTGGTCTTGTGCCAGGTTTCACTGCTGAGGAGTGGAAAGCAGGTTAGAATAATTCTGTTATCAAACACCTCAGAAGAAAAACACAGATCAGCTGTGTTATATAACAGAGGTACTCTTCCTGGTAGGAAATTAGGGGTAAGAATACATGTATGTTCTGCCAGCTGATACATTTTGTTTCTCTGTGGGCGGTTAGTACATTATTATTGCAATGAGCAAATCTAAGTCAGCTGTTAAAGTTCATACATAGTTTTCTTGCAAGTGTTTTTACTGGACGATCGGTTGCTTTCATTTTTCACAGTACATTTTCAGAAATACTGCTCCGTATGCCTTCTTCAGCGATCAGATGGCTCGTGAAGGAGAAAACAGTACGTGCTGTCATCTCCTTACATTGCGCCTAAAGCAGAGATAGCCTACAGCCTACAGAAAGCCAAAGGTGGAATAGCTTTCTTGGTACGCCGAGTTCGTGGCCGGATTTTTGTGTTGCCAGAGGAATGAAACATCTAAATGGAGTGGTCAGGATGGGCTTGGCAGCACCGGAGTGACCTCTCAACCTCCAGACTTGGGAGAATATGGAGGGATTGAACATGCGGCCATTCTACCTAAGGCAGGAGCGGCAAATCTTTATTCACTGAGAGCTGCTTGCTGCTAAAGCACATTCCCTTTCAATCCATTAGAGCGCACCGTCCCCTTCCCCTTCATCACACAGTGCAGCCCCTAATTTGACAATGACAAAGAGCCACTTGCAGATTTTAAATTTCATAATTTTAATCTGTCAAGTCTGACATTTAATTAGTGGCTTCCTAACCTGTGTCTGCCTCGCTCTCTGAAGGGCACCGTTTGTTCTGAGAGCACTGCGCAATCTCTCAGCAAAGGAGAAGAGAGAGTGGATTAATATATATGTACATTACCAGCTGCTGCAAAGACAATACAGAGAGGGAGGCCATTAGGGCCTAATACAGACAGATGAGGTTAATAATATTTGGGAAGTGTTGCTCTATTAAGCGGAGCACTGATTAAGACCTGAGTGGGATCCCCCCTTCATGAGGCACTGATTGGGAGCCAGGCTGTCTTTTGTTCTCCTGCTCCCAGAAAGAGGAGAGAGGGAAAGGGTAGCAGAGGAAGAAAGGACAGGAACAATGTTGGCCGACTTTGTGTTCCCGCTGACAATGAGGACGGGCGTAATGAGAATCTTTACAGTCCTGGATGGAGGTTTATAGAAGTCCAACGCCCACTGATAACTTCATTACAACCACCGAGCAAACAGATGGAGCCAGCTTTGAGAATCTTTCAGGTTTCGCTGTGAAGGAAGAAATCCATGATTGCTTTCAGTCTGCACTTGATTTCTTTTCTTAGTCACTGCAAGATAATGTTGCCAGACTGACCTCATTAATTTATTTCCTTCATTATGTAGCTTGAAGTGTGGAGATTCAGGCCCTGGCTGAAGTTTGAAATTCTTTCTCCAAAAAAAAAAAGAAAAAGAAAAAAAAAAGGAGCAGGTTCTGTGTAACACTGTTTCACAGAGACAGCTCGGTTGGAGCTGCTATTGATTTTCAAATCAATAGAAAGTGAAGGGAGATGGGGTGGAAATGGCTTGGAATTGGGCTAGCAGGGAAAATGTCAGGAGCTCCAGGTGTGGGTATAGCATACTTTTTTTTTTCTTTTTTTGACGTGTGTCAGTGTTTAACTTTTATTATCATAAGCATTTTTACTTTTTCATGAATTAAATTCTTCACAGAATTTTTGAAAACTCAACTTATCTTTCGCCTTCTCGACCATTCATTACGACACTGCCCATGAAAAAAAGAATGTGGTGAAGCTGCCATTCGCCATTAAACTAATAAACGAAGAGGCAGATCGATAAATACTGACTGTGTTTTCAAACTCTTTCTAATTACTCACCAATGCCTATTGTGTTTTTATTGAATTGTCTCTGGCAACAGGCCCTTCTGCACCTTCCAGGCCGCAGAGAGTGTTGTTGAGACAGCACGGGAGACACAAAGGGAGGGAGGGAGGAGACTCGGCTCAAGTGGTGGTGAGACAGTGAGAGGATTGAGGACGTCTTCCTGGGGCCCACTAGTGGCTGCTCCTTGCCTCTTCAGGCCCTTCGTCTGAGGGATAAAGCAGATGACAAGCACGAGGAGAGAAGAAAGATTAAAGATTCAGGGAGAGAGAGCAGAGTGGGTACATAAGCTCACCTCACTCCTCTCGCTCTGGACTTGGACGACGCTCACACCACAGGGAGGAGAGATAATAGCGAAAAAGACAGACCCACCTGTTTAAGACCTGTAAATCACGTGTGTGTGTGTGTGTGTGTGTGTGTGTGTGTGTGTGTGTGTGTGTGTGTGTGTGTGTGTGTGTGAATGCATTCGTATGTATGCATGTCTGTACTGCTGGGTGTGTAAATCACCCCTTGGCCTAATTGGTGCGCAATAACACTCTCATTTCCTGTGTAGGAGGAGTATAATGCACTGGGGGCATATTGGGTCCTTCTGGAGCTTCACACAGCACTTGACCAAACCTGTACCTGCCTGGCTGCATTGTAATCGGTAATTTGTGGTACTTTTTTTTTTTGGTGGCGAGTACTTTGGTGCGCCTGCATTTCATGTGCAACTTTGTGTGTGTGTGTGTGTGTGTGAGAAATTAAGTACGTGTGTCTGTTTGTGTTTGACTTGATCGCTGCTTTCCCTTGACAGTGCTCATAGAGAGAATTAGAGAGCTGGTGAGATAATCAGATGAATAAAATGCAGCCGGTAGCTCATTACAAACCCTATTATTCATTAATTAACATTATTAAAACGTCTAATAGACCCCGGCACTCCTCCCAAGCCCCCCTGCCTCTTTTCAACTAGGTCCCTGCTCCTAGGTCCCTCCCGTTTCACAACATGAAAAGAATAGCACATCAAACGAGGCCTGGTTTCAATGTGTTGGGGATTTGCAGGTGTAGAATCACACACTGCGCAGGGGATCTGCTTGTCGGTCGCACCGCGCTCCGTAGTCTTCCACTTCGGCCTCGCTGTGACACACGCCGCTCACCCGTGCCATAACAAACTCCTCATTAGGAGTGGGGAGAGAGCTGGGCTGCGTGCTCCCTAATTAGGTCCCCCATCTAAAACTTTCTGTCTTCCCTTCATCCCTCATCCTCCCCTCCCTCCATGTCCCTTCATCACAGGGAAAAAGACTGCTGACATTTATGGAAGGCTGTTTAATCAGCTGTATATGCAGGGGTTATAAGGGAAAGTTTAGGCCTGTGATATGTGCATACAAAGGAAAATAGATTTCTTTAGTACTCTAAAGAGGTTGCACTATGCTGCTTGTCAGAATTTTGTGACCTATGAAAAGTCTTTTACAAATGTTTTATAAGCTCATCCAGAACTGAGCTACAACCCCCCCCCCCATTTTGTATCTTCTTAGTTTGTGGTTCATGCATTAAAATACACAAATTCGTCCACGAGATGCACAAATGCAGCCGATTAATTTGGTTACATCGTGGAGACCAATATTCAACTCTGCGGATAATATCTATCAAAAGTTTTTAATTGTGTTCGGTGAGAACCAAATATATTAAACATGCATAATATATGTGTGCGCGTAGCAAGATAGGGGAAAAATATTTTTTTGTCCCCAAAATGCAATGATTATCATGCATATTCAAATGTCCAAACAATACACCTTAGTTAAACATTAATATCATAATTTAGATACAATCCGTTTAATGTGTCCAGGAAAAGAAGTATTATTCCTCATTTTGTTCTCATTATTTTCAAATAAACAGGACACTGTGTGCGGAAAACAGGGCGCAAACAGACAAATGATGAATATGTAGAAACTCTTGGTGATATTAGTGGGCTTTAAACTACATCCTCTGATTACTTTTCTGCTTTTAAATACTTGATGTTCCAGTTGTACTATGACCTTAAACAAGATTTTATTGGAACACAATATCCATAACATTAGGGGAGTCTTTCATCATGCGGAGAGGGACATCGCCTCCTTGTATCCTTTAGTGGAGTCTTTGCACATTAAATTACATTAATATTTCTATTTGTGGCACCATATTCACATGTAACGCAATACACCACATGCATATTGTATAACACTAAACACAAATATTTTCTCTTGGGAGATTTGATACTATAATACATTTTTTTTAACCGAATTAATTTCTAAAAACATGGGCTCAGACGTACACATAGATATATAAATGCGGAAAGTCAGAGAGAGAAAAGAAATGTTGGTATTCATAAGAAAATGATTTCCTTTATCAAAGCAACTTTGAAAATCATTGGCCATATATTAGTATGGCGACAGCTTCCCACTCTTAATCTCCCATGCTTTCTTCTCACTCTCTTCCCGTCACACAAGCTGAGCGATGCTTCCTGACAAGTAAATCACAAAAGAGGTGGCATTTCCCCACGCCGCTGAAGAACCAGCATCCTCCATTCAGCCTTCCTCTCTTTCCTCCTTCCCTCTCCTTCTTCCTCCTCTCCTCTCCTGATTAAATCTGCTGCTCCCTGTAGGATTATTAGGATTCTAATTCAATCTGAATTTCAGGAACTTGTTTGCTTGGTTACCTGTCACAGCATATCAGCTTGTCATATTAGTGGTGATCGTTGGCTCTACCTAATCTGCTTTAAACAATTTCATTGGGTGCTGGTCTATAAATCATTCCGTAATGGGATTGACATGCGCGGGCTTAGCTAGGTAAACAAATCAGCTTTGTTTTATGTTAGGCAGCAATGAACTTGGCTTTATCAACTTCCCATCGATTCACACACACCACAAGGTCAAAATCTCTCTGGCTGCTCATCACGGGGAGTAGGGGTCAGCACTCAGCAATTAGAATATGTATCAAATAGAAGCAGAGGAGCCCATCGCACCCTGCTACCACTGTTGCCTTTCTCCAAAGTGTTAATTTATTTCTTATCAAAGTAAAGGCATTTCAAAGTAAAGCTCCGCAGCATTGGAGGGGAAGTGCTCTTTATGGGGATTTAAAAGAGAAAATAAAATGAGTTTGTAGTTTATTGACGGGAAGTCCCAAAGGCTGCTTAAAAACTCATTAACTTTCAAAACTAATTCAGACGTGTTGATTAACATCTAAGGGTTTGATTTATTTTTTTTTCCTCTTTCTTACTAAAGATGGAGGAATTTTTTTGCAGGGCCAGTGTTTTTGCTGACATACTGTAGTAAAAGTCCTCATTTTGACCTGCTTAGAAAAGTTGATTCAAATGTAACTTTTGCTAATCATATCACAGTCTCTGCTAGGGTTATTTTGACAACACTTTGAAACTATACGCAGTTTCAAATTTCAGATAAGCAGGATTTTGAGTCTGGCTCAAAAATATCTTAACCTTCCCCAACGACTGCGTGACAGATCCAAACAGCTGGTTCTGCTGAAGTATTCAAATGCAAATAAACTATACCTGCATGCAGGCATGTTGTATCATTAATTTTTAGGTATTCAAGGAGCATGACAGTGCTAACCAGCACTGCACATTTGGTATGAGGTGCAGGGAGTTTGGCAGGAGTATGCTGTGAAGTCTGCAGGAAATGGGTCACATGAACCATGCCTTTTGGAGAGTGCCCCATGTGTTCTGACCAGTACAAAGACAATTACTGATATGAGGCAGACTTAGGAAATTCGCCAAAAATAAAGGCATATAAATAGAGAGATTTGACTTCTTCTGGCTTCTCTTTTTCGAGCAGACAGAAAACGAGAGAAAAGGAATGCAGGGAGGAACAAATTTCAGTGAGCTGACCTGTTCAGCAGCATGTCATGGGATCTTTTCACACCAATACATCTCTCTAATGCAGGCAATTTCCTGCAGCTTTTCACCCTAAGAGGGGATTTGACCTCTGTGGCTAACGCTTAAAACAAATTCGAATGTTTGCCAATAAGGAGGGATTAAGTCTGCCAGAAAAGGTGGGAGAGAATGTGAATGTTCTTTAGCCATTAACAAACATGCATTTATGCATGTGTGACTGCGTGCTATATAGAAGCATATCTATCTAAAAATATATTTTCAGTCAAATACCATACATACATTAAAAAAAAGATGCATTTATGGTAAGTCTCCAATGTCAACATGACTGTTCTTGGAATCAAAGGATGAGGACAGCTAAGAGGTTGCAGGGCATGTTTTGAATGCTCATAAACGGATGATATAGTCTGTCAGGTTAGCTGCTTTATGAAAAAGTGGGGAGGCTTGGATGAATATACATCTGCCAAAGTGGTTGACAAGTCATCTGGAGTAAACACAGACATGTCAAAGTCTGTGCAGTGAAATATTTGGGAAAGCCTTTTGTGTTTTGATATTTGTGTGCAACATTTTAGAGAGGGGAAACTTTCACCACTTGAAAACCTTCCAAATCATAGCTGGCATGTTGAGGATAATCTTTCCAATTACCCACGTCTCTGTTTCTGAGTGTCTTAGGCTCTTAGCCTTCTGATTCCGCTGCATCCAAAAGTTATGTGCCGCTGTTGACAATGAGAGGTAAACAAGAAGGGGGGGTGGGCGGGTGGGGGGGGGGGGGGAACTCACCAAATCCTCCAGAGGCCTGGAGGGGAAGCCACACAGCCCAAACTCCTTTCACTCCTCAGCTGCGAAAAAGCAGCTGCCTTTAAGGTTGTGCTCAGGAGAGACTGACAGCAATTACAGCTTTCTCTTTCTCCCTCCCCCTTCTCTCAGCTAGGAGAGAGCCACTTGATGGGAAACCACGAGAAAGGAAAACCTCCCCTCCTCCGCTGTCTTACTTTCTCAGAAAGAGACATTTACCTCCACCTCTCGGTGAGACGGTGATTGTTTACTTTGAGTGATGTGCTATTATGACAGTTCAACAAATCACTGTTACATAGTTTTGTGGCAAATGGTGGAATTTTAGAGTAATCCCATGTAAATTATTAATCCTTTCAGGGGGAAGTTGCAACACAGAGGCATAGAGCACATCTCGTACACACTCCACCCTGACAGTTGCACTGCTGTGCCAAAACGTTTGACAGCCTGCACTACTTTAGATTTGTTAAGAAGACAGTGGGGCTGAGTGTGAGCCTGATTCAAAAGCTGATCTGAGATCATTGCTATGTGTCGTGTGCACTAGTGTTGGCTGGACTGCATGGCGTTAAAACACAGAAAAGCATTTTTTATTTTTTTTATATGCATCGAATGTTTCATTTACACAGTGTGCATTACAGTGAGCCTCATACAAGCTCCAGCAAATAATTTCCCACTGTATCACATATCACGCATCTTCACAATCTTAGAGATGCTTACTTTGACACTTTTATTGGTCAGAGAACATTGAGAGTCCATGAAAGATGATATGAGAAACAAGGTAACGGAACAGTATAAGAATGACTCACTGACAGCTCACAACCATTTTAAAACTAGAAATAGATCCACAGTAACTGCTGAGATGTATTTGCCTCTATTTTTCTCCACTTGCCTCCTTCGTCCCTGTCTCAGCCTCCTCCCCTCCTTTTGGTGGTCAGTGCAAGGATCACGAGGTGAAGAAGAATCAGAGTGGTACACATATTACTCTCTGTCTCTTTCCATTCTTTTCTGCTGGTGGTTGACAGGGCCTGTCTGGTCTAACCCGGGTGGAAAGTGACTCTAATTGTCATCTCAACAGACAAGATTCTGCAGCCATCCTGGAGGCATGGGCAAAATATACTTAGCTACTTTATCATTTAGACAGAACCCAACCATCGAGGCACCCTATTGACATAGACTTTTATGCAAAGATAGACTTTTTGAATTGGCAGGTCACGTCACCCACTCCTTAGCATGCATACATAATGAGAATAAATCCTTTTTACGTCCTGGCTGAGACACAAGCATCTGACAGGTAGGGTTTGGGAGTTCAAGGCAATGTATATATTCCCTGCCTTATCTCGTGGACCTGGGCTGGTTATAGATGATTGTGTTAGCTGAGAGCAGAGAATTTTACCAAATGTTCAGCGCTCGATAGCATTAGTCTGAGGCTGGTGTGTCGTCTCAACAGTCCTCTCCCCATGGAAGCTATCAGACTGGAATGTATGTTTAATTATGGAAAACATTTTGAGCAAAACATACCAAAATATACAAACACACAAAAAATAGGCACGACTAATGATTTCCAAATATGACGCAGTTAGTGTTAACTATGGTCAGCGTCTTGGCTTAGCATGTTAGCATGCCATTAGCACTCAAAAGTAACATCATTAGCAACATTTACCAAAAACATGAACCGTATTTGAAATTTCGCTCTTTCACTGATTCATATTGTAGACACCATGAATGCCCATAATCTAGCTATTCAAATATTTTACTGAAGAACCAAGTAAACTTGCTCTGGGCCCACAGGAATAGTCAGAGTCACCATAGTCAGTAGGCATCATCCCAGTATCACGGCTAAGTGTTTAAGCCGCCCATCCACTACAGGGCATCGCTTGGATGCCACGCTTTGCCAACAAGCTAGATGGCTGATATGTATGTAAATTTGGCATCCATACACCTAGCGTGCCATGTTTTCTTTTTGTTAACCAATATTCATAATGTAGCATCGTTTAAATGGCTGAAAATCAACAGAAAGGTGGTAGAAAGTTGTCGGCGAGAAATTAAATATCGCACCCTGCTGGTACTGCAAGTTATTGCAAATTCAGCGTACGCGTACATATCACGCCTGTGAGAGGAACCGTGTGAAATGGAAACTGTGGATGGGCGGCTCTATTACACGTGTCGCCGTGATCCTGGGTTGCTTAGTCCGATGTGATCCATAAATTTGTGTACAAGACTATTGTGGACAGTTGCCGCTAACATACCTTGGATGCCTTTTGTCGGGTATTAAACCTGCAAGATGTTGCACAATCACCTTTATTTCAGTTCCTTTTTCACTAGCGTTGTTTCCTTTATGTTGTCCCCTTTCCTACAGCCCCCCCAACCACTCACCCCACCCAAAGGTGAAATTACCCTGCTTTTGTATGAGGCACAGTCAGCCTTTGAATGTTGCCTGTGAATGCCTGTGGGCCTATAAATGTGCTATGTGAGGGAAAGAGAAAGTTAAGCTGTCCTATTGAATTGATTGAACATTCATGAAACTAAAGTGTGCCCCCCCACCCCCTCCTCACATGTGGAAATGACTTCCAGACATCTCCAACGTCCCGTATGGAACACAGCCGTGAGGATCCCTACCTTACAGTCAGGTGCTGAGCTGTTGCCCTGCAGGCACAATTCAGTTGTTAAATCTCTTATGAATAGAACAGGAGGGTTCATTTTACCGCTTACAACCTTACACGTGCGTGTTTTGACTTTGTTGGTTTAATTGCACAATTATTTTACACACTATCTTATTTTCTTATCATCTTCTGCTCGGCTGCTCGTAGTTACATGAAGGAGAAAAATGTATTTAGGGAACAAAGAGCTTATAACATTTTAAGTTTTAAGTTCCTTAGTTTAAAAACTCGTGTTTCTCTACATCCAGTCCTCAGTGTTTGGCAATCATTTTGAAATGTTACAGGCATACATTATATTGACTAATTCCACTTTTATGTGGCTCTCTCCATTGCACTTTCATTATTTAATCAAAATGCCTTATTGCTTTTGCCCGACAATACGCTTAAACAGAACGAATTCCAAGGAGTTCTCATTTTATGTCAGTGCCTGTATATTGTCAGCCTCAAAGATGGCAATATTGAAAGCAATTTTCTGTGTATTTAGGGGCGAGTCAAACAATTTCTGGAACGAGAACTAATCAAAATGCATCAGCCATAATCAATAAAAGTGAGATAAGTTGGATGATATAACTATGATGATGAATTATACAGATTTTGCTTTCTCCAATACTGTGGCATTGTGTGTGTGTGTGCGTGTGTGTGTGTGAGAGAGCATGCACATGCGTGTTGTCAGACGAGTGCGTGTCATCACCGTGCATTATATCACCAAAGAGCCCTATGCAGCATGCAGTCCACCATCAGGCCACATCATATCCCTCTATTAAACCATCCGACACCCAAAGGTTGCAGTCACAACCACAAAACAACAACAGCTCAGACAGCTGTGAGACCTAATCATTATTTGGCAGAAGTAGCGAAACCATGTCAGAGTAAGCCCCCGACATCTCGCTTCCCAGTCACATTTGAATCATCTGCAATTAGTTTTGTTTTAATAACGCTCAAATTAAAGGTCCTCCTGTTTGCATAATTCATGACACAGCAGCGCTGATGTCAGAAATCAAATGCAACAAATTAGAAATAACAAGTTTGAGACAGTGTGATTCAATTAAGATCCGGGGAAACATTGGGCCATGCATAATTGAGGGGCCGGCAAGGCAAGACTCATGTCAGACCTGTCAGCCCTGCTGCAGCTATTGGATTTGGCCTGTCACACACACTCAAATCAACCCTGTAAAAATTACAGGTTACATTGATTTCTTGATTTTATTTGTGAATGCTTGTGAGCGTGTATGCGTGTGTGGGGTGGAGTGCGCGCGTGTGCATATACACTTACATATGTGCATAATTGTTTGTGTATGCGCTGTATGTGTGTGTGCTCACATGTGCTTGTCTCTAAGAGCGGGATATAAATCAGGAGTGGGAGACCATCCAGGGTTGAGAGCTGAAGCCACATCTGGAGCTGCGAGTTTACAGCAGGCCGGGTCCTTTAGATGTTGAGCGGAGCTCCAGCGAGCTGTGGGCAATCGCACAAGGCTAGCAAACCACATGATCATCGCCAATTATTACTGTTATGTTTATAGTAAAATCATCAGAACTAGCACTTCCATTCAACTCTGCAGCGACTTACAAAATGTGCGCCTTTTGGACCCATTTGTGCACGCATCTGTGTGTACAAGTGTATGTGCGCAATCCCCGGATACAGCATGTTTGAGGCTTTGAAGGTACCTTGCATACTGTGCCAAGATGCAGATGCTGTGTTTATTCACCACATTACGCATCAGCTGCAATAACAAATACATGCACAGTGGCTCACTGAGGAGCTGACAACACAGCACAGAAGAGATTTGGAGATATATATATAAAAGTTCTACTCTTTGCTTTTCTCTGTTTGCATTTAGCATAATGTACATAGATATGAATAAAATCTGGTAGTTGTTTTTTTAAAGTTATGCTTTGAGTTAAAGTTAACTTAGGCCATTTTAATAACATCGGGAGACATCTGAATAAAATCACAGCAAGGTATGCAGAGCAGTCTCATTTTGGCTAGATTGCACTCTCCATAGGCACTTAAGCAGAAAGAGAGCAATTGTGGGGCCTTAAATGTACTCTCTGTTATGAAACACTTACAGGGTTTTAATTATCAGGGATTGTTGAAAGCATAGGAAAGAGAGAAAAACCCCCTCTTCTTTGTGAGTTTAAAAACACGCTGCTTATTTAATTAAACAATAGTAACCACATCTCATAAAGTGCTCAGAGTTAATAAGATTTACTAAGGACACCCACATTAACACAGGCTGCTGCTATGCCTTTGATAATCAGCGTTCTGGAGATGGCGTTTGGCAAACTGGAGCAGAAAAGGGGGCAGTCTGCACTACAAAGCAAAACTTTATATGTGTGCTTGTAATTTTTAAAAGTGTCACTGATGTCACACTTCATTTTAAGATATCAATATTGCCATCTGAAAAGGGAAGAAATCAAAACCACAATTAACATGGCTCCCAAAGCACTTCCTGCACGAAGTATTTTCAGATTTGGATCTTGCTGAAAGGCCGCTGCTGTAGGAAGGAAACATGTGTTAGTAAACTACCAGATGCAGCCACACGTTACTTTCAGAGTCAGTAATTTCTGACTGAATAATCACTAATGACTGAGGACCAATAGCTCCCCGAAGCATCATCTTAATCTCTCTTGTGACTGGCTAATTGTAGCCAGACACACTAACCTCCCTGTGGCCTGTGTCCTGGCTCTAACCCTGGCACTTCTCTTTCTCAAAATTCAGCCTCTTACTTTTCTTTTCTGTTGCTGTTTTGTTGACCCACTCCTGCTCTCTCGCTTTCTCTCCCTCTCTGATTTTTGCTTCATCCCGCTCCCACTGACTTTGCTCAGCTCCAACAACATATGGGAAACTTTTCCAGGCTGATTGCTCCAATCTGATTAAGGCGAGTTATATAGCTGCCATTTATCGCTGCTGTTGTGAACCAGCAAGCAGCTCTGACGTTAAGGCCCTCACTTGAGCGCCCTTTTCTGTCGCTGGCTGTTCTTAGTCCAGGCTTATCCATTAGATCCTGTTCAGGTTCCTCCAATTGTTCTAACTGCCTAGACTGTACCATGAATCAAAACCCCTGGCAGACATACAGATCTCTCTCTGATCGCACAGTTCAAAATAATGCCATGCCCACTTAAAGCTAGAGTGGTTTGTGCTCAGTTAATTTAAAGTTGAAGGGAAATGGGGTTGGATATGGAGGAACGAAGTGCTAAAAAAGGAGAAAAAAAACCCTTACATTACATTAATGCAGTTGGTTTGGGTTCAACAAAAGGGGGACTTGGCCCGAGGAGCTGAGCGGAGAGGGTTATTAGAGCATTTAGCCATCTCCAGACACAGGAGAGAAATGAGCCTTGTGGCCTTTGTGTTATCTAATCTCGTTTGCATTTCCTTTCAGCATCATGAAAGAGAAATGTAATAGGGCCCTGATTGTGTTTGTTTGGTGAAATTCTCATTTAGGGCTGCTGTGGCTATGTGCCTCCGCCAATAATTCTCTCCTGGCCACATTTGTGTGCGTTTACTAGCCGTACGGTGGCGCATATAAGTTTGTGGAGCGCTTTGAGACGACAAGAAAACAGCAGCTTTAAAGCAGCGGCTTTAAAACTACGTGTAAGCCAAAAAAAATTAAGGTGAATTTATGCAATATCACCACTTGGTTCTCTGACATCTGAGCAGCTCGGTTCATGTCTCAGAGTGATTGACTAACGGAAGGAAGGCACACGCCCGATGACAAAAGAGACGGGAAACGGACATAGAGTGGATTTGACATGATGAGTGCCAATGCCCCCATTGATCAGTACCATTGACATCCCTTCTAGAACCCTACAAGGTGGGTTTGGAGTAGGCAGGCAGCTGAAGGTTACAGCTCGCTGTCACAGCACTGTCCAATCACATTACACATCATAACGTCTGAGAATCTGCGTGCCTTTCTCGCGTGATGGACAGATGACAATCATCCCTGCTCTATTGTTTCTTCCAGTCGCCTCATCTCTGGGATGTGTGTGTCTGAGATTTTGTTCCCATTTATATCTTTAAAAAAGTGTCAAACTGCATTCATGGTAAAAGTGTCAAACTATAATATCTTTGGTATCAAAACTTTCGCTAACTTAATGAAGATTAATGGCTGTATTTTGTTCACTTTTTGGCCCTGAATTTGCACAGGGCTGCTGATTTATAGCTAGAGGTCGCTCGGTGAAGGTGTTTGTGCTGGTAGCCAATGGGCTCTTTGTGTTTATGATGAGGGGAGAGGATGGAAAGGTGATTTAGGTAGACAGCAGGCCTGCTTCTTTTCAGTGCAAGCCTCCAGTAGACAGGCCATTAACAGAGGTGACAGGGAAAAACAGTGGCAATCGCTTTGATTCTGATTTACACCACTGCTGAAAAACCCAAACAAATTAGAGGAACAAAATAATACACAGCAAGAAATAAATCACATTAATGATTAGGCTTTGAACGGCAGTCGGACATGAAAGCGAGTGGCGGCGGGGGCATCTGGAGGAGAAGATGGCAGATTATGAGATGATATTAGGAGCTGTCTTCAGAGAAAGGCTGAGAACAATCAAGCGGCAGCAGTAACGAGGAGAAATTCTTTGTTCTTCTCTCCACTCAGTAACTAACATGTTGTTATTCAAGTCAACAGCCACTAGAACCTCGTTAGTAGGCCAAGCAGCTTACTGCTCATTAGCCGACAAAGGAGTGATATTCATTGACAAGAAATGCAGCTTGTGGAGCTTTTTGGCAATATGTAGAGTACAAGAAAATGGCACACATAAAGTGACTCAGAACATACAGCCTGGACTAAGTGCATTTCGTACTCTGAGGATTCTTTCATATATAGCGCATGTAGTAAAATACTGCATTTGTCCTTTATCAGTGAATAATTTGAGATATAACAATAATCATTCTAATAAACCCTTCAATACAACAAAGCCAAAATTACACATTGTACATTGTACGATAAATTTATTGTTGATGTTACGTGAATGTGTTTCTTAAAGTGTACACACATTGTAGCCTCTTGAAAGTCCCTTGAATTCATTGTCTGCTGTGTTTAGTAATAATGCCCATCCATCCATCCATCCATCCATCCATCCATCCATCCATCCATCCATCCATCCATCCATCCATCCACTGTTTCCAAGATAAAAGGACACACTGCTGAGGGTTCTCATTCAAGTTGGGTATCTGTGAAACGCCTCACCTTAGGATGCTTCCAGGAGGCATCATAGTCAGATGCCCAAACCATGTCAACTGACTCTTTTTGATGCGGACTCTTCTCTAAGGCCTCCTAATAACCCATCCTATCTCCTGTCCTATACCAGCTTGATCTCTTCCTGTGGGACCATCACCTGCAGGAGGAGCGTTGGGATTCCGATGCTTTGTGGATTGTATGGCAGTCAAAGGCAGAGGACTTGGTGTCTAATCCCTCATTTTAAATAGTCATCTTAAGATAAAAATTAGGTTAACATCTATTATGGTGTGGAGTTGTTTTTCAGGAGTTGGGCTCGGCCCCTTAGTTCCAATAAAAGGAACTCTTAATGCTTCAGCATACCAAGATATTCTGAACAATTTCATGCTCCCAACTTTGTGGGAACAGTTTGTGGATGGCCCCTTCCTGTTCCAACATGACTGCACACCAGTGCACAAAGCAAGAACCATAAAGACATGGATGAGCGAGCTTGGTGTGGAAGAACTTGACAGTCCTGACCTCAACCTGATAGAACACCTTTGGGATGAATTAGAGCGGAGACTGTGAACCAGGCCTTCTCATCCAACATCAGTGTCTGACCTCACAAATGCACTTCTGGAAGAATGGTCAAAAATTCCCACAAACACTCCTAAACCTTGTGGAAAGCCTTCCCAGAACAGTTGAAGCTGTTATAGCTGCAAAGGGTGGGCCGACATCATATTAAACCCTCTGGATTAAGAATGGGATGTAACTCAAGTTCATATGTGTGTGAAGGCAGACAAGCAAATGCTTTTGGCAATATAGTGTATGCAGTATATAAAATGCTGTCATAAAACTGTCATTGTCATTTTTTTTACTTTACCTGTCAAGGATGTGAACAGAACATTCACAGACTGTATCATAACATTTTAAACTGTTAGCAAGTTAGCAAACATTTGCATTTACAGATAAAAGTTCACATTTATTTGGAGTTTTGTTATATTTGGTAAATATAAATTCTCTACTGTGATCACCAGTAACTCTCTACTTGAATCTGTCTGCCTTGTGTTGGAGAGTCAGGTGACAGTGATTCATGACTACATGTGACCCATTTTAAATTAAATAGATATGATCTTTTTGTAAATGGACTGACATTTCAAGTCTTATTGACCACTCAAAGTGCATTACAGTTCAAACAGCAGAGGACTGACCCTGCAATTAGTGGACGACCTCCCGAGCCACTCTTATTATAATTATTCTAATTACAACAAATTACAGAAATAGTGTTCAGAGTTATGGAAGCGATGATGACCATAAGGAACAACAAAAAGAAAGAAATTGCAGTGGTGTAAGTACTGAGAGGAGAAGTAAAGTGCTTCAATCAGAAAAGTAACAGATGCCTCATCAGAAAGTTGGGGCTGTGCTGCTCAGAGCAACATCTGACCTGCTGATAGACTGTTGCTGCTGTAAATGCTGTGTGCTGCTAAATGAACTGGTCCAGGCATAGCAGTTCACTGCACTGTGGTCCCACTGTGAATTCCAGATGACAGCACTAATGGATGATCCCGGGGTGCAATCATCTCTATCCCCGCTGCCTTGTTCAGCAGATGGGCTGTAATTCCAATTCAGACCTCTGAGACTGAGAGCTCCTTAATACAGACATGCAAAAGTCATTAAACTTCTTACGTATACACTCCTGCTAGAGACCTGCTGTGATTATATAATTTCAGTTGATGTAAGAAAAAGAGCCCTCCTCCAAATACTTTCCTACAATTACATTTGACAGTTGGCCCGGAGGATTAAACCTAAGATTATGTTTGTCTCCATCTGTGCATCTATACTACTGTATGAGTATGTTCATCTACAGGCTTTGGAAGGAGGACTGAGTTACACCAACGTTCAATCTGTCCCATAATAACCATGTTAACAGAATTAACCACAACATCACAGAATAACCCAGTAGCACTAGTAAGGTCCCAGCATGTGCTGCATCATTTTTTCATTTATAACTCAGATCCATAGAGTACATTATTTTAGGCAGACAGACCAGGTGGGTAACTTTCTTTTTCAGATACACAGAATACTGGCAGAGAAGTGTCATGTTTCCGCTTACTGTCAAGTTAGTCTATCCATTCAGCCAACAATTTTTTTTCTCTCCAGTGTCTCATATATACAGTTAGGTAACAGTTACCAGAGTTAAATGAGTTCAGGTCCACTGATGTAGCTCAGGTCAGGGTAGCACCCCTCTGAATTCAGTGTTTCAGAAAGAGCAAAGTGGTGTGCAACTACAAATTCACTGTATTCAAGTCCTATAAAGGATCAATTACTTAGACACTGTATGATACCTTAATTTAAATAATGGTAAAAAATTAATTAATCCATTAACACTGTAACAACACACCCCACGACCAGCTCTTGAATGCCTATAAAATACCAACATGTTTAAATAGAACAGAAAATAAAGCAGTAGATAACTGTGTAGGTTTCCACATTTCATGAACAACTCCTGAACTCCTGAGAAATTGCCCTCAGCAATGGGCTAGTGCAAGAGAAGCTCACCTGGAAGTGTTAAAGGATTTAAGCTCTAAATGCACAGATAACAAGTGATGTACTTCCACCTGTGATTGACCTGCGCGAGTGTCACACTGTTCAAGCATCCAGCCACCCGGGAGCTTGGCTAGAGCAGAGCCTGAAGCCTCTGGGGAGCAGGGTAACAGAATCCCAGGCTTATACAGATATCCACACAAAGGACAAGCTGGCGCTGGCAGGTGGCCCCAGCATAGATAAGTGTGTTTTCTGTTTTGGGGGAAAGAGGCGGGGGTGTGAATCAAGGAAAGACTGCTCACTTACTGGCCTGTTTCCTTCTGAGAGTGATGATGCCTCCCGTGGGTGTAACACGCAAGGAGGTGGGCCTCTGAGTGAGGCGCTGTACTGTAGACATGCTCATGTCTGTGTTAATGCATGAGAACGCCCCCTCCCCCAAAACCAGCAGTCAGGGGCTATAAACTCTCTCCTTTCTTATTCTTTTTGAAAAGCTCCAATTTACAGTCGTCTTTAAAAAGAAAGCATTTAGTTAAAGGATAACCGACTCTGCTACTGACATAGACTCTAGACAATACGCAGTGCTGGTGGTTTTTCATCTGAAATTTTGGGAGACTTTTGACCTTGATTTCAATTAGAAGAAAACTTTTTTAAAAAAAGTCTTAAATATGTATTTGTTACATACATGGGCTGTAAATAGAAAGCAGACTCCAACAGCCCGCAGGGGACAGGTCCTCTCGCATTTACAAAGAAGTCCAACTTCTGGCTCCACAAACCCAAGATGGACACATTAAATACTTCAGCTTGGACGGGCATTAAACCTTCTGTCATTTTGTCCACAGGATGAGCAGCTTGCAGCAGGCTCTTTAACAACGTGAAACAAAACAGATATGAGTAACAATACGACCGATACAGCTGCTAATCTGCATTCGGCTAAGATAGATCAAATAACTAGAGGTGTTATGTAGAGGTGTATAGAGTTATTGATGTGTATATACAAAATTTAGAACCACCAGCATGTCACATCAAGAGAAACCGCCTCGCCTGCCACATGCGTGTGAAACGTGCTGGTGTCGTCACCTTCAGAATGAATGGAATACTGCAAAATGGAGCTTTCTTACGCGCCTCTAAAGGGGGTATTTTAACCCGAACTATCATCTTTTCCTAAATCTAACCAAACAGCAAGCAAAAGTTATCCCCCACCTGTCTCCACGGATTTAAGAATGCTTATAAACTGAAATGATTAAAACTAATGGCATTAATGCTATGGACCTGTCATTTTATCTCAGAGTCCCATCTTTCTGCGTTACTGAATGGAGAATACTAAATGTGAAAAATAACAGGAGCACAGAACCAATGGCTTGCTTTTTCCTGCTTAGCAACTCTACCGGCACATCAACCGTTTGATTGTACCCCTTCAGTCTATTTTTCAATCATTCCACCCGTCTCACTATTTAAACACACTCATCTCTCACTGCTGCGGGCTCTGACAGCAGAATTTGCTTTTTTTGCAATGAGGTGACTTGCAAGATACACAAATAACACAGAGGTGCATTTATGGTATTTGTATAATCCATGAAGTGAAAATTAGGGACTATTTAGATGAAAGGCAATTAGACAATTACAGCTAATGAGGCCAATCCTTTTCTTTCACCCCAAAGAGTCCACAGACTAATTATCAAATTAAAGAATGCTCCTTTTCTCCCTCTGACCCCATGCTGTCGTAAAGGGAGGGCGCTTTGGGAAAGGCAAACATTGGTCGGCTCTGTGGAGGCCGAGGCCGGAGAACAGGCAGGCAGCGTTTAGAAAGTGATGGGCGTATTAATCACTGCTTAAGCTAAGACAGCTTTATGGTCTGCTGGGCAGGCGGACACACACAAGTGTAGAAGCATGAACAGACACTCTGCTACTCGGTCCGTTATACATCATGCAGGACTGTACTAAGAGGGCCACCAGCCAAACAGGAAATATAGTTGTAGCCACAGGAAGTGGACCAGCTCATATGACTAGCAGACCCCGCTGGTGAAACTTCCTACTCTAAGAAGCTCAAAGAACTCCACCTGACATACACCGAGACCTTACACAAGCTCTGTGCTGTTTGTTTATCTATAACCTGAAGTTAAATAACCACTTTAAGTACAACAGCGGATGGAACAAAATGTCACAAGAAACAATTGCGGCGGTTTCCTCGAGTCAAGATTCATTTTGCTCTCCTCTGCAACCGAGCATCTGTTGGATGCTTACTCTGACTAATCAAACAGCGCCTGTTTTTTCTCTCAGTACTTGGAAAGCTGATCACCTTCGATGGGATACCAGGGAAAATGTTTCCCAGTGTCCCCCTTAACAAGTGGTCCAGTTCCTTTATGGTACAAAGGATTTTGCTCCAAAATGGCTCTCCAAAAAATTTCATGGTCTGTTAATATGGTCCCTCAATTAACTCTAATTTAACTCAGACCATACATTATCCCCCACCTCAACCCCCGCCTCTTCTACTCTTTTGCTGGCTTGAACTACAGCTGCACCTACCGGCAACCAAGAGGCACATTCAGAGTTCGGCTCCATTATTCAGCTACTGAGTGGTATTCAGCCCCAGATGATGAAGTTTAGCTGGATGTTACTGTCACCACTGAAGTATGGAACCTGCCCCTAAAAAAAGCATAAATATATACCATTTCATTTAGCAAGAAATTCTCTCTTGAGCACAATGAAACAACAACTGGAATAAAGCAGGACCTCTTTCACACGGAAAGCCCAAGGGTCACACAGCTATGACATTTCTGCCAGCGCAGCTCAGGAATCAGTTTAAATACTGCTTTTCCTTCATTTTCCCACTCTCTTTCAAATTCTCCATCAAACGTGAAGTCATTCTCTGCTACCCGTTTTAGTCTTCAGGGCTAGGGTCAGGGGTCAAAGGTTGAGGAGAAGTTCTTTTCACACTCCCATGCCTGCTCTTTCTTCACAGAGCAACCCTGCAGGTGCAGGGTGTAGCAGCCACCTGCCTCCAAGCAGAAACCTCTGCAGGACCCCCCTGCCCCCCCAAAACAAACAAATAAATAAATAAAATGAAACACTCTGAGTTGTCCCCTGCTCAGCGCCCGCGACTGGCCAAAAAAACTTCTTGCTATTGCATCTTTGCAATAAAGTATTTTTCCAGTCATAACAGCAGACAGAGGGGTTGATGGGAGTTCACAGCCCCTCCTCAATGACAGTAACTCCTCCTGTCACCTGCTTTCATATGGCAGGGGTGTTAGTGTATGGTGAGAGACTCCAGCTGACACTTTTGACACGGCTGGACTTAATGAGGACTGATGGGAGCCTGTCAGTAGAGTGACACATTAAGCAGCTTTGTCACAGATCAGCCGGTGAGTTTTATGCAAAGCCAGGCCTTGTGCTTACTTGGCGATGACCTTCCGAAGTTCACTAGAAGTCTCGCAGAAGCGGTGCTGGGTCGAGTTTAATTTTTCAACGATGGCATGCGGAGATCGTCGAGCTTAACGCACACCAAACGGGCACACACGCCTACACACACACACGCGCGCGCGCAAACTTCCTTTAAATTCACCCCAGGAAGTTCAAGTGCAGAAGAAAGCATATGATTTTTAAGTACTAGGTAGTCATTAAAGTTTAGACTCAGAAAGCAAACTCTGCCTTACACGTCCCTCTCGTGAATATTAAAGACATAAAAACACTGAATGTGAAGTTAAGTTTGTTAAGGTAAACAGAAAAAAATGATGTGGCTTGCATGAGAAAAAGCTTTGGGTATAAGCTCTGTGGCCTTGCTAAGTATGTGGGAGCTGGGATGATGGGAAATCTTTAAGGAACCAACACAAGGAAAAAAGAAAGAGAAGGCTGTATTTGTACCTCTGTGGATTTTATTTATATTTTGTGTATTTAGTTTGAAAAAAAAAACAACTCAATGAATATATTACATATTCAGCTACAGTCAGTACAAACAGGAGGCACTTCAGAAACAATTTGACACGGCAACTTTTTAAAATTATATCTCAAATTAAAGCAGAATTACTATGTTTATATGTGTATTTCCAGTGGCAACATAACCGGGAAACTCATCTAATAAATCTAAAAATAAATTTGAAAATCAAATCTTAATTTGTCAAATACTAAAGTAACTGTTTACTTCCAGCTCCGACGCATTTATAACAGTTTCGTACCTTCATTCATCAAACGCAGATGTTAACTTTTTAAACACAGGCCTCCACAGTTCCCCGCAAGCCCCTTAACATCATAATTCTTGAAAGTCACTCCATTTAAACAGAAACGAGGGGGCTCCGTGTTGTAGCGCTTTAAAACAGTCGTATATACCCATCAAGACTAACGTAGAGTTACTTGCTCATTTGTCTGAATTGTAAGAATAATTTGTGTGAATGTGCTTTTATACCTCCCCAGTGATCCATAAATCACAAAGGGCTCTTTGTGGCCCACCAACATATATATATTTTCCCTTTTGTTTAGACACTATAATCTTGATTCATAGTGAGACAAATCTTCCTGCAGAATTTGTCACGAGTCACTTTAAATATATATATTTGACGTAAATTTCCTTTTAGCCAAAGCCACCACCATTCCCGTTTGATGACTTTGGTGTTGACCTGAGTCCCACAGACGGGTCGTACGCTCATCCGATGCACTCTACAGAGAACACCAATAAATCACGAGCAAGGGAAAGTTCTTGTTTAACTTTATGTGCAGTTGTTGTCAGAGAAGTAAGTCCAGGTGAGCTAGAAAAATATGATGTTACCTACATGCTAGCTAAACCGGCACAGAAGCAGGAAGACAAAGATTTGCTTCATTTGCATAATAAACAGCTCCATTATCATTGTTATTTTTGCTTGTTAGTGCAATTTCATTTGGAAGCAGAGAAGAAGTTACCAAATCCAGACATTTTCAGTAATTTAGTTTTCTTTTCTTGTAAGTGTGGTGGATATTTTCTTATTATGCTGAAATAACTCCATTTCTTTTGTTTAGAAAGTAACAATTTTTGTAACTTCAGTGACTCTTTAATCACTCGACTCTAACAGGATGCAGCATTTGCAGATGTGCGTGTTAATTCTTTTTACACAGTCCTCTTTGAGGTTTGCTTGTAGCCCCTCCCTTGTGCCATAAATCAGTCTAAATATTTTACAGTAAATTAACATCGTTGCACAGCTGTTACAGTCTACTCTAATGCAACTTTACTCGTGAATTACATTTTGCGTTCAGATGGCCACACATCAGGACTTTACTTATGCATCGAATAATACAAAAAACAAAACAAAAACATACACACGTTTTTTGTTTGGATTTTTTTTTATCCTTAACTCGACTTTATCGTCATTCAGCAAAGCTAATAATATACTCTCCTCAGCGATGATTCACTGACTCATGCCTGTTTTGGGCCTTTGGAGAAGACACTGTTTTTTTTTTCTTCTCCAGTGCAGGCAAGTTGGAATCTGTAATCTTCTGCGTATAGTTGTGTGTGTGTGTGTGTGTGTGTGTGTGCATGAGACTTAAAGACAGAGAAGTATTTCACTTTAGCAGCAGGAGTGGGAAAACAATTGTCCCTGACTGATTTTCCCCTAACCCTATAATGAAGCCCATGTGTACGACTGGCCTTTCAACAAGCTGCAAATCTGTGCGCGGCCCACTCTCCACTTGATTAAAGCAACAGCCACTCACCTGCTCCTCATTAGCCTGGACCAGGAACAGGCCCAGCTAAATAAGTTAGCACCTGTATGTTCCAATTCGGCATGCCTTCTACATATATGTAATATTTGTGTGTTTTAAGCTGACAGCCTTATAAATGACGGGATGGATTTAGCCTCTGCGATGCTGCTGCTGTGTGTGTGAGACAGAGAGGAAGAGAGATGGATGTGTGGAGGCAAAAAGGGCTGCGTGTGGAGAAGTAGCAGGGACATGTTCTGTGTTTTGGGTCTGTTGAGATAGATGAGGGACCGGGCTTGGAAACACTCATTAGCCATAATCATTGTCCCTGAAGGGGAGCAGATGGTGGCATGCACCAAAGAAAATAAAAATTTGTTTTCTATAGAATTAGATGTATATGAATGAATGAATGCAAGAAAAACACACACACAAAATGACCCAAAGATAAAGAACATAGCGACCAACAATAGTATCAAGGTCATTCAAAAGTGTGTGTGTGTGTGGGTAAACAAAACACAGTTCATATCCCAGTGTAGATGTATGTTGCGGTAAATGTGCTCAGACATGCTGGTCATTACAGAACAACCCTAAAGGGCATTGTGTGGGATGGGATCATCAGAGCGCTGTTGTGTTTCTGTCTGGTTCCTGGTAACCAGTGACTCCTCTGACCTCTTCCTGCTCTGAATGGAAGCATATTAACACTCCAGGCTCTCAGCAACATTTAACCAATTTGGTAAATTATCTGTGAGGCCACTTTTATAGGACTTTCTTATTATTCAGAAGGTGGGGGAGTAGAGAGAGAGAAAGACAGAGGGACTTCATGAAGGGATATGTGCACGCAAAGTCTGCTCTCATTTACATACATTACCAGTCTTCTTCTTTCCCAGAGTCCCATAAAGGAAGCACCTGTTAGCCTCTCACAGTCTTCCCCTTCAACCCCTCTCTCACAGTTCTTTCATCCCTCCATCACTGCAGCTTCTCAGCCTCGACCTCCTAGTATCACCCCGCAAGCAGGTGTTCTCAGTCAAAAAGCCGATTCCCCTCACAGCCTGCAGAGACGAAAATGCAAAGAGAGGAAAGTGACCAGGAGGCCAACATGACCCAAGCATAGGAAGGGGAAGACTGATGTCTGGGCCCCTCCAGTGGGGTAACACTGAATCCAGGTGTTTGATACTATCAATTCTTATTTACCACGTGCGGACATACAGTTGTTCCCTGGGCCTTGACTCAAAACAAATTGCTGGAGTGGAGAGTTTGTAAAAGAGCTGTCTGTTCTGTCGGCAGAGGGGTTAAAGTTAATTTGATCGGGCATGTGTACTCTGGGCGAGGAGCAGAGAACATCTGCATTCAGTGGCATGGCCCCATTTGTTGCAATTTTGGGTCTCATTTCCATTTGCAAGAGAGATAACTGCTCGCATATGGAAGCAATAGATAGAAGAGGTCAATGCAATTTCTTTCGCGGGGGGTGGGGGGGCTGATGCAGGGAGAAATACCCTTACGCAGTAATCTCAGTTGGCATAGGAAGAAACAAAAATCTGGGGTTTGGGGAAAGGAATTCCTTTCAGTGCAGTGACTCCTTGATTCCTTTACCAGGCAGTAAGTATCCCACACCACTTCCAAACACACTCCAATCACGCCTATTATCCCTGATGAGATCTGGGGACATGATGTTGCAGGTCCCATCTTTGTTCACGCTCTTCCTAGAAATGCCATCTTAAATTGGGTACTGATGTCTTAAATTAAAAATACCTTTGTATTAGAGAGGGACTGATTGCAATTTCCACTTTCTTTGTAAGTTTGACCTGCTGATGCAGATTTTAATTCTAAGAACTATAGCTGACAGCATATGCAAGCAAAAATCAACTTTTAATCAATGCAAAATATCCAAACCGCAGTAAGTTACAGAATCTTCTTTCGCTTAACCAACTGGAAATAAAGTGCTCTGGAAAGAGGTGCAAACAATTAACTGAAAATGAGCCACTGCACACCCACCTTTACCTGACCACCTTTTAGCTTCTCAAACAAAAGCAGGTGCAGCAGATTTATGTAACAAAACAAATACAGTTACATCATTTCCTAGTATGTTTTAACTTCACCAGATAAACCTGTTCTCTTTTTCATTCATCGTTTTTCCTACACTGCTTTGATCCTTTGCTCATATTGAGGCTGTTAGCTTTAGCCACTTTCCCTTTGTTAGCTTCTTTAAAATGTCCATGTTCAGCTGGGGGAAGGTGAATTAAGTGTCTTATTAGGTTTGTTGTTGTCATTTACTTTGGTGAACTTTGTGTCTTCATTCGCAGTAAAGATCTTCCATGCTGATGGCATGTTAGCATGTGGTTGCGACTGTGCGTGCGACTATCTGCCAGCACTGCTATTCGTGTGTTAAACATGCATGAAATGGAAGGGTCACTGGTCAGGGCCGAGAGTGATGGAAATCAGTTGATTTCCAGACCCAGGCCAGTTGATTGGGGTGGCTGTAGCTTAGGAGGCAGGTCACCTACCAATTGGAAGGTTGGCGGTTTGATTCCTGGCTGCTCCGGGCCACGTGCCAAAGTATCCTTGGGCAAGATACTGAACCTCAAGTTGCTCTCCGACGCAAGTATTGGAATGTGTGTGTGAATGTTAGACAATAAAAGTGCTTAGATACATATGGAAGAGCTTGCCACGCACTTTATTGTGCTTTCTCTGCAAAGATTGAAAAAAATTGATCAAATTAAAATCATGCCTTATTAGATGAGTCTTTAAATGAGTGATTTATAAAATAAACATACACTGTTTACTGTGGTCATATATGACGTGGGAGGCTGGGTCATTTTCCCATTAACCTCTCTGCAATCTAACATCTTTCTGTAACCCAATGAGTCGCCCCCTGCTGGCTTAAGCAAAATGTAACATTTAAGGCTGTAACCATCTTTAATTATACAGTTTATGCATTTGGACAGTGTTGGGTGGGTGGGGGGACCCTGTCATTATGTTTACAGTAATAAACACTTTCAACAAACAACAATAAAACCACCCGATCCATTCAGGCCGACTTCCGCCCTGACTGGACTCTAAAATAATAGCTTCTGAAAAGCTTTAGCCGCTTGAATGTAAACGTATGTTGGTTTAATGGCACTTGCTGAAATGACTGATGCTGCCATTATTCTTCTGAGGACCGTCACTGACTTGTGATATGCAATGTCACAACTGGTTTGCTGTGGTTGTGGCAAAGTATGATTTCCAACAACAGCGCTGTCATCGGTGATCAATGTTTTTAGTTGCCTTTTCTTTTTGGCGATGTTCAGTGAAAGCATGTGGGATGCAGTAAGAGGCAGGCTTGTTTTTTTTTTTCTCAAAAGGCAACCACTGTACTGGTCAGTCATATTGATTAAAGATGCAAGTTGAATAACATATCAAATGCAGCTACAACATCCTAAAATCTCTCAGTAGGCATCTTAAGACTGTCTGTTATTCACTGGAGCCTTTCCCCTGAAAAACTGCCTAACTAATGGAAAACTCTGGGCACAAATTCCAGACATCATTATGTTACAGACGATAACTTCACAACATGTCGCACAATAATCAAAACAAGGGCCAATTTAATCTCCATATACTGGATGATTCCAATCTTCCCTTTCATAGTAGACAGTCTAAACTCAATATACTCAATCCATGCAGCTCTGCAAACCCCTAATAAGGCAAGTTAAACCCCGAGCTTGCAACTGGCATGAAGTCACCAGAGAGCAATTACGCTTTAGCTTGAAAGTTAGCGAAGGACCAGAGGAATGTCTTTTTCCCCCTGTAATGCCAGGACTTTGGAGACTAATCTAATTGAGAGTCTTTTTTGTGTGTGATTATTTATGATTAGAAAGTGTTAGTGGAAAATCTGGAGGAGATATCTGGAAATGGGGAGTGTTTGATGCAGATCAGTGTCGTGCTGCTCTTCCTTATTAATTATGTCCGGAACATCTAATGGCTGCCTCTGCTACGGACGGTTGCTTCTCACAAAGACGAAAGCCCCCAAACTTTTTAAGAATTCTTTGAACTGAAAATGTTATTTTTTTCCTTTCCTTTCCTTTTCTTTCTTTTTTTTTATGGCGCTGAGTAAAAGTAATTCCTGGAGAGAAATTCGGAGCTGCATGTTGGGTTCAGACAAACTGATTTATGTCAACAAAAAACGAAAGAAAGACAAAAGAAAACGTATTTCCTTGGCAACTGTCCTGTTTTCAATCAGTGATCCACTGAATATTATCAGCGCATTCTTTCTTTTCACATATGCTCTCGGTGTGCAGTGTATCTGTGCCCCTCCGTGTGACTGTGTCCTGTCTCCTTACCAGTGCCCCCCGAAGCCCTCATTTCCTGTTGGAAGTTGGCGGAATTGGATAAAGGACATGGCTAGGGGCCTCTTGGGGCCTGGATTAGGGCCTGCAAGAGCACAGAGACCCAGTCTGGACATATCTCCATCCATCAAAAATCAAACTGACTCAAGGACCTATTCAATCCCAGCAGTAGAGAGGAATAATGTCCCCGCAGCAGAAGCAGATGCTTTTTATTTTCCTTCAAGGAGCATGAGAGGTGCAGTTGAACCAAGGGTACGGTTAAGGTAATGTTTTCGGCTATAAGAACATTTTCACCTGGAGCCCTGCAACAATGGCTCTCCTCCATCGTGTTTAGGAAGTGTGGGTTAGGATCTCGGGGTAGGACTATGCCCAAGAGCTGACACAGAGAGACGACTGTGTGTGTGTTGAGAGAGGGCTCATTAAGAGGACCCATGTGTGTTTAACAGATACCAAGGGCTCTCTTTCTTCCAATAACAACTCATTAATGAAGGTTTGTGTGTGTAAGGGAATTAGGGTGGCTGTAGTCATGAATCATGAGACACATCAGTCTTTTATTATTGATCAGATCGCAAACACAGGCAAACGTAGCAGCAATATGAGAAGCAGCTGTCCATACATACAGTGCACGCACACACGCACATGCATATACTACACATAGTGTAGTTTTGGGGGAATATTTTCATTAACAGTGTGAGTGAGTGTTTACAGCAACAGAACAGAAAAATAAACGATGTGCTGCTAATAAGAGAGTTTTGAAACTTGTTGCTGTTGATATCAAAACATTACAATCAAATAGCAAAGTAATGAATCCAGGGAAGATCAGTATTTACAGTGTCCCATCCCTCGTGATGGATCGAATGATAGTGAGTGATGGTCATCTATAAATGTTTATCTTTTAATTTTATTTATTTATTCATTTGAGTTATTCATTCAGTCGCTTATTTATTTCATTTCTTTATTATAATAACAACAGCACAAAGCAACACATGGTAATGGAGGAAAAATGTCTGACAATATACAAAATCACATTAACATAACTTTCTCATATTATATTAGTAGTTATTACTTCATAAATAAACGGGGCAGATTAAATGTGCGCATGTTCAGATTTCCTTTTAAATAAAACAGAACATTTTTAAATTCTACCCATATTAACTTATGACACTTCTTTCGAAAATAATAATAAAAAAAATTTCAACGCAATAGCTTGTTTTTTGAAGCAGACACCGAAGTGTTACGCCACGCAGGTTTCCTGCATTTCAGCGCTACCGCGGCATTTCGGGGCGTGGGACGGAGGAGTGTCAGATAAACTGAGCAATGAAGAACAAAAATATTAGAGGAGAGAGAGGAAGAGGAGTTGAGAGTAATCAGTTATCACTGCTGTGATTTATGGCCTGTTTTCCCATTAAGTGTGTTAGCTGTACAATGACAACAGCCCAGTTTATTGCAAAATACCTGCCTGCTTACAATAAAGAAGTGTTCCATTTTTTCCACTTCAAAGAATTTGGTCTGCTGCAGGCAAGGAAATGCAATTATAGAACAATAATAACATCTAAATGTAAAAAAGGAGCACGAATGTGGGTTGTTGTGGGTGGGGGGAGGGGGTGGTTAATGGGCACGCGGCTTGGTATTCCTGTCTGTGAGATTTGGTGCCCAGTCGATTACAGAGCTGTCCAACTCATCTCGGAGCTTTCTGTGTGTTATTGCCTATCAAAATGCTCATAGTCTCTATTTTTTTTACGAAGTTCTTCAGAAAGCCTTGGACTAAAAGAAAAAGCGGTTTAACGGCTTGCTAAGTCACGGACCCACAAGATTCCACTACTTCTCTGAGAATGCAAATGGGAAACACATGTGCTTTGATGGCATCAATTCTTTTTTTTATTATTAGTTTGTTTTGAATTAGTCTGGTGATTGCTGGATCCTGGGAGGCTTTCACTATCCATTAAAATGTTGATTTGACAGAATAGACCACATTTTGGATAGGTGCCTTCGAAAACTTTTAAAGGGTAGAGCTGTTAATGATCATACGGAACTAATGCGAACACTCGAGGAGGCAAAATTCTGTGAATTTGGTGTAACATAAAAACACGTCGCAACCTTAGTGCCCATTTCTGATGTAGATATGTTCCAGGGTCTGACATCAATTATTTATTTTTTGTCTGTGACTCAGACGGTTAGAAGTCTCTCGGGTGGAAGTTTTATAAATCAAGCCTTGAGGGTTGGTCACCTTTTGGTCAGTCAGGCAAATTATGGGAATGCTTGAGCTAATGTGCACTAAAGCAGGTAGCCATTCAAAGTGGCAGCATGGTCACAACCAATAAGCCGATGGTGATTGGGCCTCTTCAGGCTGGATTTATTTTAATTCACTAATCCTGTAATGGTGGAGCTGCGTATCCCTGACTGTGGGGCTCCTTAAAGGATTGACAGAGTCAAGCAATGGCCAGCCTTTCTCACTGCTTCAACAGAAAACTCACAGAGCCACTAAATGGTATTTGACTCCTTAAGCTCCTAAAGGACTAAGGTTAGGGGCTGACGGGGGCGCAGGGATTGAGGAAGGATGCAAGACTGTTTCTTGGTGTGTTGTTGGTAGCGGTGGTGTTGAGGCCAGGAGGAGGGAGTGGCGTGGTAGGGACCTAACAGACGAAACATTCACCCAAAAAGTGCATCGCCTGGACTAATGGGGAAATTATTTATGAACTATTTGCAGTGCACCTGAAAATACCTCCAGTGAAATTATGTTTGGCAACCTGAACTGCTTTGAAGTCAATGGAGTGGCAATAAAAATTAGGCCTTCATTAGAGAGCTGGGCCTTTCAAACTGAATTGGCCCAGTCTCGGCGGGTCAGGGGCATTTAGACAGTGCCTTGCTTCCTTTAGCTCTGGCAGCCACAGACACATGGAAGCAATTTGCCTGATTCTCTGCTGTTTTTATGATTTTCCCCTTTAATTTTTTTTCTCACCGCACTGCACTCCTTTTATGTTGCATTTAGGAAATTAACACTAACCGATAAATTACTTTGTAAATAAAAAAAAAAAAAAAAGGTAGAGCTTAAGAATGTTGAAATCACGAGTGGCCCACGGGGCGGTATTCTCCCAGCAACAAAGAAATCCTTGATAACTGTTCAGATATATCATCCAACAGCCAGCCTTTATTTTATCAAGTGTATATAATTTTTCAGTTGAAATAAATGCAAGGCATTCATCTCCCTTGTGTGCAGCGCTTGTGTTGCATGGCCACTCAGAAAATGGTGCACTTAAGAAAAAAACAAATGACTCGAAGGAATTCGAGGGTCATTTTCAAACTGCTTTATGCTTTGGTCAGGCACAGATCTCATTCACAAAAATGAAGGCAGCCGATTGAAGTGAAATTGTGTAATCTTCAGAAAACCAGACGCACCAAAGTCCAGAGGACTGTAATCTTCAGAGATGTGAGCTAATTACTTAATCGCTTACATTTGTAAATCTTATTATTGTAAAAGAAATTGCTGTAGTGATTAAATTACTGATATTTATCTCCTAATAGCGCTGATTAGGAGGTGATGCTAATCTGTCATTCTGAAAGGCTGATATTAACGGCATCAATCTAACAAAACAATAAACACTTAATATGAAAGAGGGGTTTTGTGCACTGGGGGGACCAGATGGCCTGGCTGCTTTAGTCTGGAATGTGCAATTCTCTGGCTTGCTTAGCTACACCACTAATGATGGGAACCACAAACTGTTGACTTATTTAATTGAGTTGTTTTGCCCCATTAACCTGTTGTCTGACACGGCGGACACATGATTTGGGAATAAGAATGTTTTTGCTTAATGCTAAACGAAAAAATGTCTTCGACTTGTTTTCTTCTGCGCAAGTTTTTGATCTTTTTTTTTTTTTGGTGCTGTACTTGTAGCTGAGTCAAACATCTAATTTGTTATGTTGAAGAAACCTTGGCAGTTTATCATAACATAATTGATGTGCAATAGAAACACTATTTCATAACTTAAATTGTATTGCAATGACCTGAACAGATGAACAGCATTAATGCTTTTCCTAAACACACCAGTTGTTTTTTTTTTTTGTTATCCTTGCCCTGATTTTGCCTTATTTTGTGCACCATTTCTGAACGCTTTGAAAAATCCCACACTGTGGTTGTGTGTGAAGTAATTCTCCAGCGCTTACTCTAATGCTACAGAAGTAGCCATAAATTATGCATCAGGAATATGTATATGTATTGACTTTAATAAGTGCTATTTCCTACATCCCAGCTTTTGTACCTGCTGAAGAATCACTGGGGTGCTTCCTAACTCTAGACACACATGCTTGTTCGCTCACTCGCGCGCTCCTCTGCTGACTTTCGGCAGGGGGAAAATGAAACAAAAAGCGCATAATTAAAATAATAACAGAGGCTCCTCTTGTTTGGGGCTTCTGTTGCAGGCTTCACAGTTGCACTTGACAATGTTGGAGGAATTTGCTGGAAGTGTCAGGGAGCGTTAGTGTAAATAAGTAAACTCTGTTTTGTTATATTGCGACTCCTAATAAAGTCAGCACTGACAGGAGTTCTCTTGCTCTGTCTTTATCTCTGTTTTCCTCTTCTTCTTCTTTTTTTTGTGCATTTCTGACTTGACGTTCCGTCGAGTGTTAGTGCTGAATGCCCGATGACACAGAAAAACAACTCTGCCACTCATTTAACGGTATCGCAACAAACTGTGGGCCAGGCGACGCACGCTAAGACACACTCAGAAGCAAATATTACTGTGTTTCACTCATCCACATTCCCAGTCTTCCGGCCCTTCGTCCCTCTGTCCTGACCCTGAATGAGGTTTAATGTGCTGTGCATGTCATTTGTTGACTTCTCCTTCCATTCTTCAGCTAGTTGGCCTCTAGTGCTTAGAGCCAGTGAATGCTAACATGTCTTACCTTGCCCTGGGCGAGAAAGAAAGAGCGTATACCTGGTGTTTGGCCATTCTGCTCCGCTAGTCTCTCCGGAAACCTCAGACAATAACATTCACAGACTCTCACAAACACATGCGCACACTGACAGTGAAACTAAGGTCTTCCTGGCACTTGTCAAAATCGCATAAATGCTTGTCCGTTCCATGTGCGAGCTGGCCATGTGGTGCCCTTCACAGTGAGAAGGAGGTTAAAATGGCTGTTGACACCAGTAGACAGCAAACTCCCTGCTCCGACGCGGACTCTCATTCCCTCCTGCCATTATAACACAATTCACCGCACAATCGACATTCCGAATGCGAGTGATGGAAGAAGGGAGGGGTGGCGGGTCAATCAGTGGCCTGAACTGTGAAAACCACAAAGAAGATGTCATCAAACAAAAATGCTTAGGTACACATGCTGAGAGATGGGTGCTAAACAGAGGGGGCAGGGCCCTGTTAAAATGACGTTGGGGACAACCACTCAACAGCTGCATGAGAGTGCCGTCTGTTATGAAAGGACGGAAAATGGAGGGCAATATAGGGGAACACTGATAGAATAACAGCAACAAGGGGAGGGGAGTCATCACCAGCATAAGCATGTGTTGATTGAGCCTGGCTCTTTTTAACCAGCAGGCCTTTGGAGACCTGGTAGTTGGCAGTGGGGTCACAAGAGTACCCGTTAAGACACGGCGCTTCAAAAAGCTCCCCGTGCTTTATCGAGCAACTGCGTCTTATGTGGAATGCGTCGCACTGAGACTCACTTAGTCGTGGTGGGACCTGTTCTGATTGAGGTAACAGCTGGGATATGACATCAGCCAGAGTGTTGGCCATGTTTTCACTCACTGCAGAAATTCGGCTCTTAAAAGGTTCCATCAGTACCACTCTAGTGAGTTGCAGAGAGTTGCTTTTCATCTCTTTGGCTGTGCAATCCACCAGCTGGTCAGAGTACCCCTTGGTAAGAGGGATGGAGACGCCAGAGTGCTGTACTCATAAGTGGCTCATTGTCTTTATGCACGAAGAAGTGCACAAGTGAGATGTGAGCAGATATGTAAAAGCACATGCACGCAAAGGCATGTACTAATAATATATATTCATATAATATTACTGTAACCATTGGGAGATACGTTTTTCCATTTATGTCTGCTTTTATAACGAAAACCAAATGGCACCTATCTCTCTCACCCATGACAAAAAATGGCTTTCATGTGTGGGAGATGTTTTGGCAACACTCCCCAAACTTCAGTTTGACCTCTGCACAGGTACTCGTGAATGAATTTTCATGAGTGGTGCTGAGCTGCAGTGAGTTTTGGATTCAGCCTCCAGTCACAGTTTCCAACAGGGGCCTCTTAAAAATACTAAACTCAACCTCCTCAAAGTACATACTGTGATTTAGCACTTGAATATTTGTAACATAAAAATCCCTGTTCACCCTGTGTTCTGTCCAAGTATCTTTCCACTGTGTCACACCAAGGGACCAATTGAGACAGAAATCTATTTGCACTGCTCTGTGGTGTGTATAAGTCTATGTTGAACAAAAAGCACACATCGCCTGGAGTGAGTAAATCACCAGGGTGGAAGAAAAGAATGGTGAAAAAAGAAAAAAACTGGCAAAATGCAGCTACAAAGCAGCTTATCATATTTAGCATGTGCTTATTAGGCCTCGTGCCTCTGCGCCGGCTGCTGAGAGATTGAGTTTAGCTATTTGAACTGGTTCAGACTGATGGTGAGTCTGGGGTATTCTGATGAAATGCAGTGACATAGTCAAACTCACTAGGAGGCCCGCTGTTTGGCTTTTCTATCGGTAAAATGGAGACAAAAAATAGACACCTCAGGGAGATGCACTTTCTTATATTTGTACAGCAAAGTGAGCATGTGACTTCAAGTTTACACGAGCTGTTTAGTAGACGGGACTTTTAAGTTTGTGTGATCATGCCCTCTGCTAACTATTACTGTACATTAGTCTTGATATTAACTAGCTAGTTTTGCCCAGCTGTAATCTGGGAAAGGCATCAAAAGAGCTACATTTTTAAAAACTAGCAAAAATTAGGCCTGTGGTGCTTGTGAGATTTGCTCATGTATGAAAACACAGACTTGCATGTTAATCTATTGTAATTTTTTTTTTTATGTTCATAGTGTCGTTCATATGTGTGGCAGAGGTCTCTACTAAAATTATAATGCTAACTAGCTAGCCCTGACCCGCCCTGTTTCATAGCAACACTTTATATCTCAAGAGAAACAGCGAGTCACTGTAGGGTCCAAACTCTCCTCTTTCAACCCACGATGAACAAATAGCACAGCTATGAAATAAAGAGTACAGATTTTTAGAAAACAATTATGTAATCAGAACACAAACTGCTCCTTGTAGGGAAAAAACTGCAGACACTGACTTTGAATAGAAGAGTGATTATTTACACTGTAAAAAAAAATCTTGACAAAACTCAAAATATCAAGGCAATGTGATTCAAAAGATTTTTGAGTTTTCTCAACTTGTGACTGTTGTTGTTTATTTTTAATACACAAGGGTTTGGGCAAGTTGAATTTTGCTGTTTACCTAATTACAATATTCTTGTGTGGTTAACCATAAAATTTTTGGCTTGGCAAAAAAAAAAAAAGAAAAAAGATTCCGTTCCTGAAACACTCCTCTTGGTTGCTAACTGGGGATGTTTTGCATGTCAGGCAAATGTGCTAACCCCTACACTACCAAAATATATCAACTTATGTCTTTTTGTTTCTATAACTGTATCTAAGGAATGCTGAATTAAAAAAAAAAAAGAGTATACAGCTGAAAGTTAGTGGAGGGATTAGCACATTCACCTCACAAGTGGAAGGTCCCTAGTATGCAAATGACAAGAAATCCAAAGCCAACTTTGCTCCAGGGTAAGTGTACAAGTCTGGACAAATAGGTGTGTTGCATCTGGCGTAAAAATCTTTGATAAACCAAACATGCAGCTTAATCTGCCATCTGTGTGTTTTTTTTTTAACATAGACATGCATGCCATTGAAGCTAAGACTTGATTGTGAACCTCACAGGAATGTTGTTATTAGGTGAACAAGGAAATTCAAGTTGCTAAAATTATTGTAAAGGGAACAACAGCAGTTACGAGTTGAGAAAACCCAGAAATTGATTGAATTATGTTGCCTTGAAATTTTGAATTTTCTCACTTTTTTTTTTATTTTTATTATTTTTACTGTATAGAGTTAGTAGAGTTTAAACAGTTGTACAGGGAAAAGACAAATTTTACTGGCATTATATTCTAATTTAATGGATTTTTTTCTTTGAAAAAAAATTACAATTTACAGTCATCATACTGTAATGATCGTAGTGTATGTATATCTCTGTGTTTGTTCCTGAACTCCTTGTAGACAACTGCTTCAGTCTTGATGAAACATAGTCTCTAAACTACCTAGGGTACCAGGATTTGTAACATCTATGGACCATTCTACTGAATGCAGAGAATGGATCTCACATACATAAGGTTTAAGACAAGGAATGGAACCTTAATACCAAATAAAAATAATGCATTATTATTAATGGCATGACCACTGGATTCAGCTTCAACAGGACACACAACAGGAGGAGACATGGGCATAAACTCTAAAATGAAGGTGTGTGTGTTGTATGTGTGTGAGGGGGTGATTAGCAGTATCAGGAAATTTAAAGTGCTGTGAAACCCATGTTTGTTCCTGTTTATCTGAGAACGAGGGCCTAATGGTGGAGCTATGCTACCCTCCTCTATTCAGCCTGACAAGAAAACAGTCACTTTCACTTTGCTTTACTGGCGGAGTGAAGTCAGTAAAAATTTCTCGCAAGAATAGTTATTGGTAGAAACTGTCAGAACTGAAGCTACAGCAGGTGAAGTCTATCAGTTACAGTAAAAACTGCCCACAAGGGGGCACAAGAACTCTTTAAATGTCCTGTACACGCAGAGCAACCATCTTCCCAGTGTCCACCTTTGTTTTAACTTTGTTTGGGAGACTTTTCCACCCTCTGAGGGAAATAGCTGACTTATTAGGAGCTCACCGGTGTTCACCGGTCTGTCTTTAGCTGTCTCTATTGCTGAGATGGTAATGAGCTTGTATGCCTGCTGCTGCTACAGCCGATGCCCACATTAATAATGAATAATCGATTAATCCTGAACTATTTTTAATTACTGACATGAGTCCTGCTGCACCTGAAGGCTAGCAGCGTCTGTTCAGTCTGACTCTGATCTCCCGGCCTGGTTGACCTGTGCTCCGTGCCCTTTAGAATCAGATAGATTGATGAGACATCCACCAGACAGCATCTCTGGAGTTTATGCCCCGTGTAGCAAAAAGGAAAAACCCTTGTTTTGTATGTTTTACTGCATGCCCCTCTCTTCCATTAGCACTTAATCCAATTTTAATGTGTTAAGTCATGATTAGCAATTTAGTATTATTGAAATTATGTTGCTTAATTGAATGACATTGCTTTGCTTGTACTGTTTACTTATACAAAGTAACAGCAAACCCTGGATGGAAGATGTTCCCAGTGCAGCAACTAATGGAAGTCCTAATGACTCTAAATGCTGAATATTAAACACAACTCTGTGGGTGTTATTGCAAGTGAAACTTTATCCATACTAAACAATTGTTTAACCTATAACAACCGAGCGCCTCATTCTCACTCACCTTTCTGATTTTAAATGTAAAAACAAATATTACAACTGAGCAGTTCTGAGTTCCCCACAGTGCGTTCACTTTCTTTGCCTTCCCCCTTGTTGTTGTGTCTTGGTGGTGTTCAGGAAGACACGTCCGCCTCGCCCACTGGGAGGCAGGAAGGCCGTGCTGATTGATGGCTCACACTGGGCACAAAGCAGCTCCGACTGAGGAATCAGATCGCGTTTAAAGGACGAGGAGGACGAAGGGGAGAGCGAAGAGGTCAAGTTAGTGCTCTTCACCGGTCTGTTTGTAGAGAAGATAAAAATAAGAGAGTAGAAGGACGCGAGGAAGAGGAGAGGAGAGAAAGCATGGCCAGAGAAGGAGGAATCACTGAGACTCCACCAGCAGCAAAAGACAGTAGGTTGAAAGATGGAAGTCTTTTATTTACCTCTGACATTTTCTGTTTATTAGGGATTTATACTTGGTGGTGCTGATGGGTGCAAGTTACCAAGACACCAAAGCTTGTTTTGCCCTGAAATATTGCTTGTTTTGCCACTAAACTGCATGCTCAAATTACACCCCCTCTATTTTCTTTTTACTGAATTAAAAACTAGAAATAGGCTCATAAATCGAGGCGTCCCAGTAAGCAAGACTTTCAAGCTGAAATGTGCAAACCAGTTACGTTATATTAAATTAGGCCAGTGATTTATTTAGGATAACTCAAAATAAGCCAAACACAAAACACAAAAAGATAACACAGTCATAACAGACCAAATTAACCCAGGTTGCTTTTCACTTTTTTGAGGTGGATATCTTTTGGGGGGTACAAAGGATGTATCAGCTACTGCTGCCAAATGAGAAATTCTTGGTTCTGTGAGCCACCAGCGAGGCCAGTTACTTATGACTTGTATGGATGCGTGTCTGTGTAGGATGCACCCTTTTCCTCGTTCAGATCCTCTCACTTCCTCAAGGTGCGTTTAAGGGATTTGAATATGTTCAGTGATGACAGAGTGGGAATGAGTTCAGGGTCACAGGAGGAGAGAGCAGGTCAGGAAGCACAAGTTCACATGAAAAACACCTGAAAACTCCCAAGCAGGTGACATAAATCCCTGAATGAGCTACGAGGAAGGAGTGCTGAACCACTGCTGCTGTTCTGAGCCCTGGGCTGTCATAGTGGCCACTTTGTCTCTTTTCATTTATTTCCTGTTTCTTTCTTGGACTTTGGTGTTTGGCTTGTATGACCTTTTAACAGTGTTGCTTTTATTAGTGGTTTCTTAGCGGCTTTCTTTTGTAGTTGCATGTTTTTGTCCTGTCTCTCCCCTCAGCCCAGGCGCGGCAGATGACTGCAACCTCCCTGAGCTGAGCCTGGCTCTGCTGGAGGTTTCTACCTGTCAAAAGGGAGTTTTTCCTTCCCACTTTTGCCAAGTGCTTGCTCATAGGGTGCCTGTTTGATTGTAGGGTCTTTACCTTACAATATAAAGCGCCTTGATGCGACTGTTAGTTGTGATTTGACATTATATGAATAAAATTGAATTGACTTGAATAGTTTGCAGTTTGAGGTTGTCCGTTAGGGTAGTTAGTGTAATCCACTTTTTGTTTTACGTGATATAAAGAAATCCCCAAATAGTATGTTTGTCTTCTGCTCTTTTTCAAATAAGAAAAGAGAAATAGTTCTCTGTAGTTGTGTCAGAGCAGATTTAAGCTCTCATTGCTGCCTTGTAGATGCCAGTATGGAGGCACAAGCTTACAAGTTAAGACAGAAAACATGAAGTCATGTTACTCCAGTGATGTGAGAGGGGCTTAGTCTGTCAGAGTTTGATATCTAATAGATAAGTTTGTTGTGTAAAGTTGGCAAAGCTGTGTGTAAATTAAAGTGTTGGCACACAGTTGAACAGATAATCCAAGCACTGCTGTTTTTTGATGTTGTAAAGTTCATGGTGTTGTTGGAAAGCACATTAGTATTCAGTGGATTTATCAGTATTATGACCTGTACTCATTAATTTGGAGCATATTGTGTAGCAATACATGGATTTACCCTAAAATCTTAAACATTAAAATAATCAGCTTTTTTTTTTTTTTTTTTGCTTGAATTTTACACTCATAATATTTAAGCAGTGCTATAAAAAACATAAAGTGTTCGGGATTGAAAGGCATCTTAATTCATTTTAACTTTGCGGCAAAAGTTCTGCAGTGATGAAGGGAGGTGGTCGCTCAGTTTGAGATTCACAGTAATGTCCAAATTACATCAGGCCTTTTGTGAAATCTCAAGAATGAATCCAGCGTTCCTCACGAGCTTTGGCTTTATAGAGGTCTCTCCTCTGCTGCTGTTGTAATGCAGCCTTTTACCAGCAGATGGGAGCTCAGCACCAGGATTGAAAATCCTGGTTTCCTGGCAATGCATGAACCATTAATAATTTTGTTGCTATGACTTTTTTAAGGCTTAGAATACTTCCTAGAGAGTCATATTTGAAAGAAAATTAAGCAGAATCACAGAAAAATCTAATTATTTCCCATATTGGCAATTATTTTTAACTTTAATCAGTTTCATACAGCTCCCGTCCTGTAAAATAAGACAAGCTAGTGAGCCACACTCTTTTGAAAATATTATTAACTATGCTTTTCCGAACTGGCACGCTTACCCAAGGCCAGCTCCTTTTAGAATCTTTGCTGGAACATCAATGACCTCACAGGGAGAGCCTGAACTCAGCTCAACTGCAAACATTGCACCTTCCCTGTAAGCGCTGTTTTGGTTTCAGATTGCGGCTGAGCTGCATTCGATGTTCTTTGAATCCTTAATTCACACAAACACACACACACAAAAAAAAGAAAAATATTCACATGAACATTTGTGAAACTTTGAAATTATTTCCCTTTTCAAAAAAAAAAAAAAAAGCTATTTCATTCAGGGAAGTGGAGCATATCAGCAGCATATCATCATAAAGCTAGGAGGTGCTATTGCTCGAAACCATCATTCAGGTTTGCTTTGGCTGGATATTTCAGTGAAGCTCTAGCTCAACAGGTCTGCGCCTACAGTGTATTACTTTATGGTGCTCCTTCTTCTTGCAGTTAAAAATGCTCAGATTTGCTCGATATCTTCTGGTGAGTGTGTTTGTGCCGTTTCCTCTTCTGAGTTCACATGAACCACATTTGGGACCCCAGTGTCGCATGAACAGAGCATCAGCACCTGGCTCTGAGTGTGAACCCAGAGCCGTGGCAGTCTGACTGCCTTTCTTGGAGCTCCACTCCAAGTGAAACCACTTTTGACTTGTTTTTTTCCCCTCTAGTCATCAAATCTTCATCTCAACCCAGAGACGTTCTTGTCCTCCTAGCCAATCAGGACAGACAGACGGCGCCATGGTAACGTGAGACTTTCTTGAATGTGGGTGGGAAAAAACACATTCATTATACCATAATAGAGCCAATGGACTGTTTCCAAGGAAACTATGATTTTCAGGTGTGTGTGTGAATGCTCTTTACCTTGTGGTCAGTGTGTTTGACACTGAAAACAATGACGTGCTGATGTTTCTGGGTTTGTTAGGCCCCTCATGCCCGGCACTGGTGGCTGATTGCTTCGTTGCACCGTGGTTCAGTTTCTTGCTCTCTGTGCTCACCAGTACTGTCACATGATGATGAAATTTCTGTTAAAACTTTGTTTTCATTTGTAAAAATTCACACGTGTGTGTGTGTGTGTGTAGCCAAAAAGAGGGCCTCTGGATGTTGGGAGTTTGGATTGCGCAGCTCTAATGCCCGTTGAGCACGCTCTGTGGGCCTGACGTCACAGCCTGTGTGCCACTGAGCAACTTTTATTCCAAAAAATTAATAATCCAGTATCCAGTTCTGCTTCATAAATGGACTGGACCGAATATTACATTTAAAAACTGTTTTCTGGTGTTTATAGAATATGAAAAGAACAAGCAGAAAAAAAAATGATGATAAATGTAGCACTACCGGGATACAGAAAGGAATAAACAGGTTTTCTTAATTAGCTTATGCATGGTGTTGCTCAATTCCAGACAGAGAAATAATCATCCTGTATTCCTCAGGCATCTGCCTTCATTACACAGAGAAGAGCTCATTCAGCTGTGTATTAAAGGATTAATCTGTAGACAGAGGGTAAGGAGACACACAAAGAGGCCTCAAGTCTTGAAACTAATTACCCACATTAATGAGTGACCTTAGAGTGAACTGAGAGAGACAGCATGTACTCCTCATCCTTTATTCATAGCTAAAAAAAAGAAGAAGAAAGAAAAACTACAAAGCAGCGTGTTTTCCTCTTCAAGACTTGTCATATTCCCATTAATGAGCCGTAACAACGTGGCATTCGCTGCTGCTGCTGCTGTGTGACTTCTTCTTCTTCTTCTTCTTTTTTTTTACTTTCTATTCGAACACTCACATCAAAGTGCTCTCTTCTCTCCTCTGGAGCTACTCACTTCAAAGGCGAGGCTGGAAAAGTCAGCAGCTGCATATTAATCAGGGGATAAAGATTTAGTATTCACTCGTGCACAAACAGCCTTTCACCACAGAGTCTGCCACAGATTAGTGATTGGGAATTTTTTGATTTCTCCATCTCATTAGTCTGAGCTGATATCACGTTAAGCTCTGCAAGTATAACAAAAAAAAAAGGTTTGCCTTTTATAAGTTTGCATGTTTAACAGACTGTTTTTGTCTGTCTGATTCCTGCCTGTCTGATTCCCTCCAGATTCCTGATCCAATAAAGCAAATCATCTTTTACAGAGATTATTTTAAAGTATTTTCTCACGGAAGCATTTTTATGTACCTGGAATAGGCTCAAGCGGGGGGGGGGGGGGGGGGGGGGGGGGGGGGGG
>JAVDPK010002456.1:452614-487868 GCA_034780415.1 Cichlasoma orientale
CCCCCCCCCCCCCCCCCCCCCCCCCCCCCCCCCCCCCCCCCCCCCCCCCCCCCCCCCCCCCCCCCCAAGGGATGAAAATGGAAAAAACAAGATGGGGATATCCTCGTGCCATTAATGAAAATATAGAATGAATTTAGAAGACAGGATGACGTTACAGCCTCATTTCATAATAGAAAACCATTCAGCAGACATCTTATTACCTTCTGCAAAACTATTTTGCCCTAAACTTTTATCCAAATACTTTTAGTCACCTCTGGGTTAGTACTAAACATCCAGGAATATGAATATCATGTTGCACATCTTTGAAGAGTAAAGAACACATACGCCAAATTTCATGGCTCAACTCCTTGTGGTTTTGGAGTCTATTGACTCGTATTTTACTGGGTCATTTCTTCCAGTGGTTCCCAAACTGTTATTACTTCAGGTGGGCCGCACTAATGACAGAAATTCAGTTTTAAATTACTCACAAGTATGCATAGTTACATATTCATATACATGTATTTTATCTATTTGGGATTTTCTGGTCTTTATGTGGGCCGCAGCACTATTGACTTTGGGAACCACTGTCTTAGTCATTCCCTGTACCACTTCGATCGCTGTGTCCCACTTTTTGTCTTTTTTTTGTCTTATCCTACACGATAAAATAGAAACAACCATTATTTGTGTGTTTGAAAAATTAAATATATTCTCATGTATAAAAACCAAAAACCAAAACAATCAGGTCACAGCGATGACTTTACCATATATTATGGCAGTGACTGTTTTGGTAGTTAAACGTTTAGCTAATTCTTAACATAATTCAGCAATGCTAGGCTAAAAATGACTACCAGTCACAGATTTGAAAAGATGTGATATATATTTTTATATATTATATATATTTTAGTAATATTTAACTAATGCTTTGGGATTAGACATTCGATTGGACATTAATAAATATCAAGGGTCTGAATATTATTTTTAAAATTTGTTTTTAAGTATGGGACTGCAAATTGAACCAGTTCGGTAGAATAGCCCCATTTGGTGATTGATTTAAAATAAACGTAACAGAAAAAGTAAGGAAATTTGTGTTTAGTTGATTATTTCTTTGTTGTAACAATGCTGCTTGGGATATAAATCATGTACAGTTGGAAAGCCTGATTATTTCCCCTTAAATGGAGCCACATCTGTAAGGAAAATGCATTTGTGGGTTGAGCAGCAAAGTTGAGTATGTGGGTCGCACCCATGAAAAACTTGCCAAATCTTCTCTGCCAATGCCAAACAGCTTACTCTGATATTGAATCTTGTTTGGTGTCGTTTATTGGATTGGATGATTGCTGGTTGAAAAATGGGATGCCATCCCACAGCAGTGTGTGACCAAGCTGGTGACCAGCATGAGGAGGAGGTGCCAGGCTGTTGTAGCTGTGTGTGGTTTTTCATCAGTTTTTCAATTACTGCTTTGTTTCTGGGACATAATAAGTTGCTGATAACAGGAACCGTAGCTGTGCATTTGTTTGTGTTAAGTAATGGTTTTATGTTAGCCACAAACATTTTTTCCTTTTTTTTCCCTTTTTTTTTTGCAATGTACAAGACATACAAAAGCAGGCATACTCGTTTCCTCCATATTTAAACCTAGAAGCTGCATGTGAGACTGCCGAAAAATTCTCAAAATGCCCAGTTTCTTCCCCACTTTGATCTGCGGAAAGTTTTGCAAATGCTGTGTGTTGAGAGCACCCCTCAGCCTGCCCCCATCCTCGCTCCAACAGCCTTCATCAGCCCCCTGGTTCATTAGTCAACCTTTAGCCACCGAACAACAATTAGGCCTGTCGTATGCTTACTGGCTTGACTCTGCCGAATGTGCAGTGAGGAATAGTCCCTGACTAATGATTGGCTAAAGAGACCTGACAGCATGTTACAGCCACAGATGTAATTTAATACAAGCTCTAACAAGCCTTTGAACAGGAGGGAGAAATATTTCATAAGCTTGATGCAATTTGGTGGGTGCTGTAATGAAAATAATGAATGTGATTCCCTCACATTTTTTAACCTAGAATTCATGTTTTTTAGGATTCATTTATTTATTTTTTTATTTTTTGTGGGGGGGGCATAAAACTGATTGAGACAGACAAGAGTGGATTTTTTTTTTTAAAGATTTTGATGCCGTTTCCCTTTCAATGGGGGGAAAAATATTTCCTTGGCATTTTGTAGCTGTTTACATACCAATTTGTTCTGTTTTCAGAATTTATAACAAGACTGATGTTTTGCTATTAAAAATAGCCACTGATACGTCAAACATGTGCTGGTTGAAAAGCAGCTTATTATTTCGTGGACAGTTCGCATCGCACGCTCAGTCATTCACATGTCATTAATTGTTGCAATGCCTGTTTTTGGGCAGTGCTGCCATTTTTGATGCCACTGAGAAATTGCGCTGCTTACAACGTCTGCTGCCCAGCCAAGCGTGGAAAGCTCATGACTTTTTCAAGCATAGTATCTCAGCTGTTCCCAAAACACACACTAATCAGAACACACTAAAAACAAATATTTTGATTAGCTAGCTATGCCCACATCATAATTATCTAAATGATTTTTGAATAATTTAGGCCGTGTGGTTTGCAGGGCACAGCAAATATGCTCTCTGCACAATTTGCGAAAGTTAGAATGGAGTAAGGGGAAAGTTTTCCGCACTCGCTGTGGCCAAAATTGGGACAAGAAAAAGAAATTGGGCATCAAAGGCTAACAAGATATCAGAGTCCGGTAATCAGGACATCCACATTAGACGAATGTCACCAAGTGAGCAAATGAAAGGCTCAAATGATGAATTGGACCAAATTGCACAGGGGAAAAAAAAAACAATCAAATATTAAAAGAGGGCACACCACTTTTCTCCTCTGACATCAAGGGTACACAGCAAGTAATCACACGACCAAAATGTTCATCATTGCCTCCATTTAGTGTAAGAGTAATAAAAGACATGTCAGAGCTGGGAGTAGAATCCCAGCCTGGCCTCTCATTACCCACGGGGGACAGAGAGACTTTTGGGCCTAATAAGGACATGATTTAAGCAAATCAGGTCGTTATGATAATGGCCCTGCTGATAATAAGGCAGTTTTGCTCTTGTTTGTTTTCTTATTTTGCCGGCATATTTACCCTACATTGCCACTGAGGGAAAAGGGTGCATCTGATTGGTTCTTTTCTTTGATTTTAATTCTCTGAGCAGTGCGCACTTGATGTATGCTTTCAATTCACCAGGGATAAATCAAGACCGGGCCTGAATTTTTTAAAACAAGGTCCTCTTTGCAGCGTATTTTATAGGATTCTCACTGTCTTTGTGTGCGGGTAGTCTGTGGAAGTAATAACCTGTGAGAATTTAAGTTTTCTAAACTAGGTTAATGGGCGAAAGTTAAAGACACTCTGCAAAAGTAAAACTGGTGTGGCATAGCAGGTGATGCATTTGATATCGTCGTGCATTTAGTCAATGAAGGAAAACTGAGACTATCATGCTGCAGTGCTTGTACTATGGAAGCTATCGACTGCAAATCGCTCTTTGATTCCCTTTGTCTGTTTGGTATTGGGATTACTGGGAATATGTTTAAACACAAGTTCAGTCAGTTGACTCATGTGGAACAGATTTATTATGCAAGCATAAAATATGGTGGGTTGATATGTGCCATCTAGGTAGGCTAAGACCTTGTCAGGCCCTTTGAGCACACACCAGGCTCAGCACGGTGTACTCGGGAGAGACTAAAAATGAATGCTGGGGTAGAATTGGAGTTTATTAAAAGCTAAAGTATATGAATAGCAACATCAGCAAAGCAAGAGATGCAGAAAGTGTTCGTTGCAGAATCTGCAAATCAGCCAAAAATCAGAAGCAGAAGAAAGACAAAGAGTGGGCAGATTACTGACAGCTTCAGTAGCGCAGCTCACTGCAGTGGGCTTGCTAAAGACGTTACAGCAAGTGGAGCATGTCATATGAAGCAGCAATAACAATATGTATAATTCGTTTGTTTTTGCAATTAGTGAAAACAAGTTAACAGGATAACTTAGGATCAGTTTGGGAAAAAGAAACAACTATGGTCAAAGTTAGAGAACTCAAAGATGTGTTGAAGGTAATGGATCAGGGTTCCATTCATAAAACAAAAGCCAAATGCAATTTTCAGGACAGGACAGAAACTACAGTCTATCTGTCTACAGGAAATATGTTGCATCAGACGTACTACACACCCATCTGCACTTATCACCATACTCTTAATATGTAAAGGGAAACTACATCGTGTGATGTGGAACTTTTCCTGTTTCCTATCATCAATCTTGGATGCTTATTATCACGACCACAATACGAACCCCTTCCTTAAACTTGGATTATTGTAACTACAACAAAATAGATCTTCCAAACTACATCAGTTTAACAAACCCATACTATGAACTTACGCTAATAAAATGTTTTTTTTTTTTAGCCCAAGTGAAATCTTATTTATTGGTGTAGCTGTGGTCAGGGGGGTAGTGCAGGTCATCTACTAATTGGAAGGTTGGCGGTTCGATTCCTGGCTGCTCCAGTCTTCATGCCAAAGTATCCTTGGACAAGATACTGAACCCCAAGTTGATCTCCGATGCAACTGGCGGAGAATGAATGTGTTTGAATGTTAGATAGAAAGCACTTTGAAGTAGAAAACAGTGCTCGTGTGAATGGCTGTGAATAGGTAAATGCAAATGTGTTGTATAAAGCGCTTTGAGTGCTCAGCTAGAGCAGAAAAGCGCTATATAAGAACTACTTCATCTTATTTCAACAACATCAGAGAACTGCCTCATTCATGCACAAGTTGTTGTAACATTTTGGAAGGTATGACCACATGACTGCACTGCTGGCAGATCTCAGAGAGTTATTCTGTTTCATTGTGAAGGGCAGTTATAAATGATACATTTGAATGATGAATTCAGTTTGAAATTCTTAGAAGCTACTCATAGATGTGCATTTCAGTGAATTTTTTAAAATTAAAAATATGTACAGCAGTTATTGAAAACAAAAAACATAATTGTACTGGTTAATTATATTGTTAATAATATATTTGAATTAGTTTGTCTCCTTTTGCTGTTTGGCTTCATGGCCCTGGCTGTGGTAACAGTCCTTCTATTCCTGAAGTGTCACTAATCTTTTTTGTTTTTGTTTTAAATTACAGTGTGCTTTGCACTAATATAAATTAACTTTAGAAATGTTATTACACCCATATTAATTATTAATTCTGTTGTAACCATCATATATATTTATAAGAATCTTATAAGGGTTTATTACTGTGTAATAAGTGTGTTTTATAACAATTAACTGTATCGTTTTTGTTAATTTAGGCTCATTCATCTTACACTCATCCTCTTTAGCCATCAGAGCTCAATCTTAACCCATTTCCCAGAAGAAAATTTCTTGTCTTCACTTCCAAAACAGAGTGTTGCTAAACATCTATGTATAAGTCTAACATTTTATTATTCATTAAAGGCTAAATATTTTTAGCTCAATGCTGTTTTTCAGGGAAACACTTGAACAGAAGTAAAGAAAGGTTAACCGTTAACTCATACATGAGGAGTAAACTTACCTTGATGAAGTGGTAATTATGACACAACTGTGCTACTTCTCCACTATTTCCTTCTTTCAGTTCTGTTTTTCCTTTATCGTCTTGGGAAGTGTTACAGGATAACGATATTTGCAAATTTTGAGAGAATGAGTTTAAATTCCATAAAAAACAGGCACTCCTCTTTCTAATAAAAAAGGTAAAGGGATAAAGGGATGCCATAATGAGGTGCAATTTTAGTGTATTGCAAAGAACGTGGCACAGAAGCACAGTGTTGATTGGTAGAACAGGCAACAGCTGAAAAACTGCGAGTGCTGAGGACCAGTGTTGGGGCTGTTAAGGTTATTACACATTACTCATTACTTATTTTTTAATAACACATTATTTATTCTTTTTAAAACTAATTTGTTGCAGTACTTGCTACATTACTTCTGCATTAACTCCACAATATGGCCTGATATTCCCTGCTAAATAATTTCCAGTTAAAAATATAAACCTTTAAGGTAGTGTGTGTAAAGTCTCACCACTGGATATCAGTAGATTGCAGATTGCAGTTGACTGAGTTCTGTTTTCTTAGTACTCCCAATTCAAGTGCATAATCCTAGCTACAGTGGCTGCTGTAGGACAAATAAATCAGATATGAGTTGATGAGTCAGTGAAACTCAATTCTGTCTGATGACAGCGATGATGAGGCGAGTTGTTGTGGATATCCTGTAAGCGCTGCTGTTAGCCTCTGTTAGCTGCTGATAGCCTCTGTTAGTGAAACTTTCTTTGAAGTGGATGTAACATTGTTGCACTGAGTGAATAAACTCTCGAACAATTGTGATTTTTAGGACACTCTAGCCTAACATTAATAATTATTGGCTTATAACCAGCTGTTGTTGTTTAGCCGGCTTGTTGTCAGCTGTTCAGAGACCAGAGAGTCACATGTCTAATCTGCTGACACTAAGTAATTGGGACACTTTTTGGAATAAATAAGTATGTTTATCCACACGTTTGTGTGTTAGAGCCCTGAATTCAGTTCATTAGATAAGGCTTGAGGTGAGGAAGAATAGGATGACACTTTATTACGATGCTGGTCGTGTTGTCTCCTTGTTGTTTCCTTTGTGTTTTCACTTCTTTGATGAAGGGGACCCCTTCTCATATTATAAAATACAAGTATGAGCCTTTATATCTTGAGTCTGAAGGTGCAGACATGCATTAGAATTTGCCTTCACGTTACACGAATGCCTGTGACTTCTCTTCTCGTCGGCCGGTCTCTAGCCACATACGTAAAAGGTGATTAGGTGGAACGGTGATGTCCATCTTGACCACTGTATTCAAGGTGGTGGGGCAACATGGCAGCTTCCACAAACCAGCATCCACTCCTATGTAATTTTAAGGGATTCATTCTAGGTTTATGAGACTGCATCAGTTTGTTGGAAGATGTAATTACACACTAATCAATGTATATTTATGAGTACAATATCCTTTTTTCTATTACATAAACTCAAAAATGACAGACTGCACCTTTAAGCCAACTGTCCAGACACAATGAGGATACACACAAGATCTTGTTGTTAGTGTTTAGGTGTTACCAAAAAGATGACAGCAACCCTAAAAAAAAAAAAAAAGCCAACGAGCATTTCACAGGAAATGTTAGAGCACACGGAGATTCAACTCTTGAAACAGGCGTGAGTAGAAATGGAGGCTACCATGCTAAAAGCCTGATTGTTAATCACTGCAACTAGTTAAGCTAAACTAGTCGAGAAGCTGGATCATAAAAGCATTTTGCCGTTCCACTTTTCTGGTTAACATAGCTCGGTCCACGCATTGCTACGCATCATGTGTAGTGCAAATTGCTATCCAGCTGAAGATCACTGAATTACTGCTCATCTTTGTTCACATACGGCAGTGAATGAAGAATGGGAAGTTAACAAACATCAACTGAACAGCTGAAAGTAAAATTCGTTTTATAAGCAGCATTAACATTTGCCTAAGTGCATGCTTCAGAATATACAGTATACTGTGGTGAAATTTTGACGGTAAGAAAAAATACATACTGCTCAACCCCACTGCCCCCAAAATATCTCTTAATCACATGCCAGGAAGATTAACATTTAATATAATGGCCCTATAGCTTTTAATCTAGCATTAACTTCAGGTCACAGTTTGGATTTTCCATTCTTCTATTAGTTTAAAATAGCAAACAGCCTAAAATAGCAAAATTCTACTTTGTTCCTTCAGTAATAGAGAGTTATAATGAACATTGTAGCTTTCTTTGTGACCTGGAGGAGGCTTTAGACTTTTAGTCTTTGCACAAAACATCCAGAGACATGGAAGAAGAAACAGAAGGAGACAAAGACAAAATAACATGGAGCCACTACAGCCAATTTGCCATATACAAAGGCAGATGGGAGAGAAAACAGAATTAATTTGACAGTGAATAAGTGACAGTCATTCCCATGCTTTAGTGCTGCACTTTCTTCTCTTCTCCTATAGCATCCCAAGTCACTCTTCTCACTAATTGCGCAGTGGACATCTCGGAACACATTGGGGAATTTCACCCACGATCTGGCACAGATTAACAGTCCCACTCTGCTTTGTTGCTGCTTTATTTGCATGATAATTAGTTGGTGGCAGTGAGTGCTCTAATTTATTTATTATTTCACAAATATAGGTACACAGGGAGCCGGCAAGAGTGAGCTAGAGAAAGCGCGAGAGAGGAAAATAGAACAATGTGCATTAATTAAAGCGATTAAAGGATCGACTGAACTTTGCCTTGATGTGTTTATTCAATTAATACGCAAAGTGGCAGACGACTGTTTGACTTTTATAACAATTAACTGTATCGTTTTTGTTAATTTAGGCTCATTCATCTTACACTCATCCTCTTTAGCCATCAGAGCTCAATCTTAACCCATTTCCCAGAAGAAAATTTCTTGTCTTCACTTCCCAAACGGAGTGTTGCTAAAAATCTATGTCTAACATTTTATTCTTCATTAGCATTTGTGATCACTTTGAACCTGAAGAGGTCGCGTATAAGTGGTTTTATAGATTTTTTTTTTTTTTTTGATTGGGTTGTCACAAGTCTTGTCTTCTAAAACTTATTTTAAAAAATGTAATGCTACCACTTTATATTAAGGCTCTTGTTGTAGGCATTAGTTAATAGGTAGTGAGGTAATAAACCCTTATAAAATTCTTAAAAACATATATGATGGTTAAAACATAATTAATAATTAATATGGGTGTAATAACATTTCTAAAGTTAATTTATATTAGTGTAAAGCACACTGTAATTTAAAAAATACAAAAAAGATTAGTGAAAGTTTAATAATGACATAATAGGCTATATGTTAATGGCCATTGCATAAAATAATTAATGCTTATTAAGGACTTTAATATAATCCAGTAGTTGTATTTGTAATTTCCTGGTATCAACACCCTTCAAAAAGTCATCAAAAGAAACTTAAAGCAAAAGAAAAAAAGAGATTTCTGACATTATTTATGTAAGTCCAACAGCATGTCTCAAAATGAAAGTGAATAAATAAATGCTACATCATCCATATTACTAGGGCAGAGGGGGCCTTTGTAAGTCATCACTACATGTGCTAAAACTCATTAATGTCTCATCAAGGGGTCAGTGGGCAGTGCTGCGTCCCGCCTACTCTTCACCACCTTCTAAAGGCCTCTCTTAGGATTGGTTGGACATTGGGGAGCTGGAGCACTCTGAGTTCAGTGTTTGCTAAATCAAAAAACCCTCTTTATTGTGTGTCTCTGTATCCACCTTATTCCCTCTGCGTTGTCCAGAGGTACAAAGGGAACCATCTATTTCTCTGATAGAAGCCAATAGTTGGTAAGAGGTTTGATTTGAGTGTTGAGGATGCTATTTGCCTAGAGAAAGCCCGAGGATGAGGGCTGGTCGCACTGGCAATAGAATCGGGCTGTCAGCTGGCATCTAGCGATAATTGCTTCCCATGGCAGGACCCCGTCGGCCAGGAGAAGAAGAGCACAGTGTGGAGAGTCAACGCGGGAATCCATTTCACCACAGCCCGGTCCTAATTGTTTTGCAAGCGTGAGAATACTTGTTGCCAATCTGCGTGAGGGCCAAGCTCTGATTGACACCCACTGACCAGAGAGACCAGGGGATGTAGGGAGAGAGGAAGAGGGGTTTGGAAGGCCTTGAGTATCACCACGATTGTCACTCAAAGATGAGAAGAAGGGAGGGGGTGATGGAAAGGTGAAGGAGAAAGTAGAGGGTGGAAGAACGAGGGGAAAGGGACAATCATCATTGTATTATTATTTTCTGATTGTTTCCTTTTTCATTATTCATCCTTTCATAATCCAGCCTTCTCCCAGGTGCACGATCATTTACACAAGTCAATAAAGCAGTAACCCTGAAAACAGGCAGCAGTGCCGAATGTAACGATCTTTCAGCACTATAATCTACAGGGGCAAATGTATATTTCATCTGCTTTAAGCTGCAGGAGAACTATTGATTAGTAATTGATAAAATCATCTTAGAGTAAACACCACTGTTTGTCTGCTTTATCAAAGAGTTCCTCAGCACTGGTTGTAATTACCATACCCTCTATAGCTCAATTTGAGCTTGCGGACAACTTGATGTGGGAAAAACTCATGGCTCCTGTGTAAGACAGCTTATATCTATGTGGGCGAATGCAGCCAGAGAGCTTATCACTCACCTGTCCAAAGCTAATACTGCCCAGTGTCAAGCACAGAATTGGATTTAAGGACAGGGAAGTTACGTAGGTCCGCCTGCTGTCAGCAGGTCCCAGTGCTCCTCTTGCATGTCACTTCAGCGCTGGGCGAACATGCTAAATTCTTAACAGGCTAAAGCACCATCACAGGCTATATGTAGCCGTGGGCAAATCTCTAATGACACTTTCTATTCCCCATATACCCCACAACTTTGGGCAAGGAGGCCTGAATATATCTAAGCAGAAGCAGCATGTTGTATCAGGAATAGGAAGTCAGTGGAACTCCTGACCCTGTGACAGTGATGTCCTATTATCTGTCAGGCAGATAAGTGCACTATGAATAGGATTTATACGCCCTCAATGATAAACAAAAATAAAAAAAGAGCTGACATTAACAGATTTTTTTTTTATACAGACCCTTCACATAAGAAGGTGATGGTGATAAACAGGCAGCTTTATATTCTCAGCGGCATCACCGTGGTGTGTTTGGTGAAAGCCGCGGTTACATTCATCGAACAAGTAATTGGTGCAGTAACAGTGCTGTTTAGAGACTGATCAGGGTCAAGGGTGAGAGAATACCCTGAAATATTTTTCCCGAGTAGAAATGGCTGCCTCAGTTGTCAGCCATAGCCTGCTCACTGCTTAGCCTTGAGGCATTCAAATTGACAGGTCTCATTATGTCTGAACTTCCAATATTCCCCTTCGTATTCCAGGGCCTGTCAGTCTCCACCTGCCTGTCCATCTTGCTGCTGCATCACCTTAGCACCCACTCGCTGACAACCGCGATCTCCTCACCGGGTTTTAGGCCAGGAACAAGCAGCAGAGAGGGAGTGTGTGTGCATGTATGCGCGGAGGAGGAGTGTCTGCAAGAGTGTGTGTAGGCAGTGGCAGGCTTTCTGGAAAGGGCCCAGCTATCTGCTGACAATCTGACAGGGGTCCTCTTGTAAACAAACTGCAGCAACCAGCGTGATCTAACCTATAGCATTGTGCTGCAAATTAGAAAGAGACTCACACCTCGCATGAATGCACACATACAAGCACCTACACAGGTGCATACACATATAAGCATGTACGCACACACATGCACACAAGCAGGATGGCACCTTAGCAGAATCTTAAGTACCTTATGCAAACTGTATGTTTGTTGGGGAGGCACAGGCAGAGTACTGATGAGTGGCTCATTATGGCAACACCAGCGCTACACACTGGGTATCGCATAATCAAAGCCTGGGGGTACGTATTAATTATCCTTTTGAATAGTGATGAAATTTTAAAAAGCTTCTCCTTAAGGCTCACATCACGGATAGATGAAACAAAGCGCAGCACAGCTTGCGCGCTGAGGCTCACATGTGTTTTTACATCTGTTCAGGATATTTCAATTTGATGCTCAACAAGCTGAGACTGAGATTAAAGGATAATAATGTGTCATCCTCCACACAAGCAACTCTTCCAAAGCGAGTAATAGCACATCAGCAGCCAGCCAGCCGGGGAAGCAGGCAGCTCAGCTCAGCTTCTGGAGGAAAGCTAGCTAACAGCCATCACAGGCAAAGTCGATCCAGACACGCATGTGTCTCCTGCTTGTCTCCAGTCAAGGTTACTGAGGCGCTGTCTCCCTCTTTCCTCTCACACATACCAGTTGACTGGGAAAATAGAATACCCTATTAAAGCAGAGAGGGGCGGGGTGGGAGAGATGTATTGAGATTTGCTTGAAAGAAATATTTATGAGCTGATTTTTTCTTTTCTTTTTTTTCTAAAAAAAAAAAAGACAGTGTTGTCTTTAATGAACATGTTTAAAGATTTTTTTCCCATCATCTATAATGTATATCAATGGGATTTATCAAGGAAAATGGGCTAGTTTCAGTTTGTACATGTGAATCCGTGATAATGACGGAAACGTGCATTCTGAACGTGTGCTGGAGAGGTGTGACTGCTCGACACGGCTGTGGGATACAGGTGCGCTCGGGCGTGGAAAATATTTGTTAGTTTTGTTTATTGTTCTTTTGCAAATTCTCTTTGTGTCTGTGGCAACCGTCAGATAGAGACAACCACAGCTGAAAAGATATTAAAGTTATGGAAAACAAACAAACAACAAAACATTTAACAGCAAAGTGCTCCACAACAACATGACCAACAATCCAAATCTGCTGCTAAGTTGTGTGAGAAACAGCTGATTGACACTCACAGGACAAAGGAAACAGGAGCTGGAAGGAGTGAAGTTTCAAAGGCCTTAAACTGTAACAGGCTGATAGGAAGGACTGTGATTCAGTTTAAACCCTTACTGTAATAATCTAAACTCCATCCAGACTCTTACCAAAAATCAATAATTTAAAAATGTAATTTCTTTCCCACCCAATAAAGCAGGAACACTAATGTGAGGCAGCACGAGGAAGACAGCGATTACATCCATGTCCTTATTATTATCAGGTAAATGAATTTTATATCATTTTGAGGGATAGAGTTTTAACGCTGACAGTTAATATCACAGCATTCATATAATATAACCAACAATCACGCTAAAGCCTCTTTAAACGAGTGGCGCTCGAGTGATTTAGTACTGCTCTCTCTGATGACATCATCATTTTTTTTCTTCTCCAGACATTACAAAGCTCCTGCAGAGCCGCGGGAGACATTATTCAGCTGTCTTCATCAGCTAAGAACTGCTCTAAGTGTCCAGTTGATTACAGTCTAATTCAATTCCCAACCAGGGGCCTAGGACTACAGTACATGTACCCCAGGGGTATTACTGCAGTTTCCAGGGGCTCCATGTGAAGGTTGCAGAGTAGCTCAAGCATTATTTTAAATTGAGATTAGGGATTGATACACAAACATATGCATAGTGTTACAGAAAAAAAAAAAAGATGAGTAAACACTTTAAAAAGTTAGCCAGAAGAAGTGGATACATTTCTGAAAGTGCAAACCGCAATGGAGAAGCAGCTGAAATAACTTGTCAAAGGATTAATGGATTAAAGAGACAGATGGATTCATTGCTTAATTAAAAAATTGATAAACTCTTAAAACATTTAGCTAATGTAAACTTAATGCATGGTTGAAATATGTATGATTATAACTGGATAAACTCCTGAAACTGAACGCTTCTGGCACTCTGCATGCAAGTTTCATTAGAGCAACGCAAACACTGACTCAATCATATGAAAAACGCATGTAAGTTTAGATAACTAATATTGCTGTATAATTTCCAGTATAAACTCAGTTCGGTTAAGACATTTGAAACACGGCAGGTTAATTGCATTTATCAGTCCGCATTGTGACGGCGGCACCCACCTGTTTGTGCTAAAAGTCTGGCTGCTTTGTGAGCTTTTTAGAGAAAGTTCTTCCCCCTAGAAGATAAAATATGAAACTGCTTTTGCAGATGAACGGTATCTAAAGTTGAGGAGCCAGCTTTCATGACAACACGCATCAGACTTTCTTTGGTTCAGCAGTGCAGCGTTTGTCTGGATGTCTCCTTCCATGACCAGAGTGGATGATCTAATAGCCTGCTGCTGCAGATACACCCTCAGTGATGACAGCATGGGTGAGCAGGTGAGGTCAAAGCCAATTGTCACTAATAGGAGCGAGATCAGCCGAGGCACTAGCAACTGTGTAGAAACTCTAACCTTATTATTTACAAAGTTGTATCTCGAACCTTATCAGCCTCAAACGGAGGTTTGCCTTCAGCGCGCACGGCTGAGCGGATTATCACAGTCAAAAAAAAAAAAGGAGAAGAAGAGAGGAGAAAACAAGCTATACTGTAGCTGTCAAAATTTTCATCCTGTCTGAATTTCTCCTTTACAAGTGCCTCACTATATGTAAACACAAGCACACACCCACACAAAGACACACATCCGAATAAACAACCACAAAAAAAAAGCACACTTCTGTTTGCACGCTCACACACACACACACACACACACAGCAATTTTTTTTCAGTCAAGGATGTTGGAAAATCTGTCAGACTCTCACAAAGAAAAGCAAATTTATTTATTTATTTGAGTTCAGAGTAATTACTGGCATTACCGCGGTGCTTGGCTGTGACATCTCTTTATAAAATCAGGTGTCAGAGTGCGCCAAGTAGAGACGTGCCAGGGAGGAAATGTGACTCTTTTCCTCTTCTAATCTCTAATCAAATTAAATAGGTGAACACTTTTTCCTGCTCTCTCTCTCTCTCTCTCTCTCTCCCTCCCTCCCTCTCTCTCTCCCTCCCTCCCTCCCATCACATGAGATGTGAGCAGATAAGCTTTGCCTGTAACTGCCAAGTGTACATCGAGATACCATGAAAAATTCTACTTGTCAGCACTTCCATAATTTTTTTTTTTGGTCCTGAGGAATTTTTCAATATGACTGCATGAGTACACATAGCGGCAGCTCAAGGAAAACACCAGAGCCAAGAATCCAATTGAAGGTATTTGTTTCCATTTCCGGCTATTTGGCAAAGATGAGACTAGATAAATATGTTATTCATTCCCGCCGAACACAGTGGCTTCTGAGGAAATATGTTACTCCTGCCTCTTTTCTTTGACTCTAAATAATTGAACAGAGAGAAAGGAAGGCCTCTGCAGGGTTCATATTGAGTTTTTACTGACTTTCCCCACATCTGTTCCTACTAGCTCTCTTCCTTTACGCAAGCACACAGACAACCAAAGCTTCACACACATACAGATCAGATGCCTACATGGCTGTCTGAAATTCACGGCTTTGAGCTTTTGACAAAATAAGCAAGATAAAGCCGAGTGCAGGTACAATATGGTCAGACTCCGCTGGGTTTGCAGATGCTTACACTCCTCCTTTAGCGTGAGCACCACCAGGCGCCCCAGGGCCCTGACAGAAAAGATATGACACATTTAAAAAAAAAAAAAAAACTAGAAGAGGGGAATGAAAACAACTTCCCCCATGAAGAAAAAAAAAAGCTTGTGTTTTACATCTCTCTCACAACGACAGCTTCAGGGACAGTTTATGTGCAAGAGACAAAGACACTTTGACACTGTCAGCTTCTGTCACTGAAGCTACCAACGGTTGCTGGCGAGAAGCTGCTGCAGCAAAGCAGCCAAGCTCGTCTTGTGTTGATCAGCACTCGTGTGAGAGGCTGTGAGACGGCTGAGGTCTTTTGTGTGTGACTTGATGTCTAGAGGCCTTTATGATAATGAATGTTAGGTCTTCCCCCACTAAAACGTATCAATAAATAAAACATAGGAACTCCTCCATTGTGGCTGATTCACACACGGAAGGAGGTACAGGCCCCTTTTTAGCTTACTGCCACTTTAAGGGAGTGTAGCTTAGCTGTGATACAAACACACCATCATAAACACTTAAGATGAACAATCCACCTGAGACTAAGAAAGCAGCCCTTTAATCCACGGTGAAGGAGAACTATACATAATTAAGAGAGGAAAGTGTAAAGATGTAATTGGTACGTTGTTGATAATCTTGATTACCATTATTAAGTAGTTTTTAAAGATACATGACTCTGAGCCATATTTAGAGGACCTAACTTATTAATCAGGCAGCTGTTTGCAGTAGCTCTTCAGAGAAATGCAGAAGAGGTACAGTAATTACGGTGAGCGCCTATGAAGAGAAAATATATCGTTGTTTTATGCTAAATTAAAAACCTAGAAAGAAAACAGAACTGATGTGTCCGACATTGAAGCAAAAACATTTCACACCACATTTTAAATCACCCGCCACATGAACTACAAAACTAAGAAACGACAGTAACGCAGTGGTGCAAACAAAGGGCCTGGCAAGTTCCCCTTTGTGTCTCGGACCATCACAGCAAAAGCCTTTGTTTTTCGTGCTTTTTGCTCTGACTGTAGAGGTCATGTTGCGGGGTCTTACCCTCAGGTTTGAGGTTGGCTCACAGGTGCTGTCTGCCATCCAGGCTTAGTTCACCCCCAGCCATCCCCAGGCTCTGCTGGGCTCTTCAAACACTGCTTGAAACAAAACTGTAGTTGAATGAGAAAGAAATTAAACATTGATTAGCTAGCAAACATCAGTAGAAATTTATTTTCAGAGGCTGAACAGGTGTAAAAGGTTAAAAAAAAAAAAGGTGTGGAAAACAAGAGAAAACGCGCTTGAAATTGATTGATTGAAATGGGATGCTTTTATTTTTAACACTTAAAAACAAACAACATATTAGAGAACAAATGATTGTCATAATTTGTATTTGAGTCTTACCTGGTCTATCAGCATTATAAATAGAAATTTTGATTGGTAGTGAAACTCTGTAACTCTATGCCAGATCAGAGAAACTTCATTATAAAATGAAGGGAAACAGCATTTGAAGTAATGAGACTTAACTAATACCATCTTAGAAAAAGGCACGTTTTATTCTTCATTCGAAGATACAAAATGCTAACAGTGTAAACATTTTAGAGTGTCACATCTGAATGGCTGAAGACACACTGTGCAGTTTATATATCATGCACTATAACCCCACAAACCAGCCTCTCACCGTGTTGACGCTATCTGGCATCCAGCTTTTGTGATAATGCTTGTTATCATAGTCATACTGCCCTCCATTGGTTAAATCTCATATTACAAAAACTGTGCAAAGGGTAAAGTCAACTGGGAAATTCCAACTTCAAAACAGTTCATGGTTGTTATTTTTATAATTTAAAATTGATGACAATCTTGAAAGGGTTCATGGTGATGCACAGCAATTTCTCAAGATCCGCTATGATTTGAAAGCCCAACTTCAGCTTGAAGTACATGAAGTATAACTTGTTTCCCAGATGGAGGTACTGCTGGTGGTACGATTCATTGTCATCCTATTTGTACTCTTGTTTTCTCCCCGCATTTATCAAATCTCACAGTTCAGTAATGCTGCAGTGCAAGCAAGCTAACGTGAGACAAAATTTGGCTTTATAAATTAAACATAGCTGAATGCAAACGTCACTAAGAACTCCACTTCCAAATGTATTCAAGCACCTTTGCTGTGCTTTTCCTCTTCACAATATAGGAAACCTCTAAAATATTAAAATTAGTGAGCAGTTGCAGTAAGTGTGTTACTCCTGGTCATAGCAGTAGCAGTTTCAAATCCAGGAAGTTTGATCACAGGATTTAGGAGCCTTCATTAAACCTATTAAATAACTGAGGTCTCAATCTGCATTGAAACTAACTCAAAGCATACATTTGGTGTTGCCTTGAAATCTTGAAAGAATGAATGTTATAAAAATTTGAACATGTCAATATCAGTGTCCATTTATCATGCTTGTCTCTAATCATTTACTTACTATGTATGTTTCATAGTGAGGCGAAAAGGAGAACAGAGGAAAAGTGGTTACTTATACATTGGATGTTTTTAATATTAACTATGTTTGTTACTTTTAAAAAAGCCCTGAAAGACAAAGCAAATGAGCTTACCAAAGCAAATTTTAAAATCATTTTGCCCACAAAGTATTTTGGAGAGATGTATCGTCCCCATTGCTTCCCATTAGTATCACAAATTCTTAGACTTATGTTGCACTCGCAGCAGAGGAGCTACTGCACCGTCATGCAAGTGCTTCCCATAACACTGCACAGCAAGATGAGTGAATTCACAAAGTGATTCAGTGATTCTGCTGAATGGACGATACTTGTTGGCTTTTAGGGGGGATGTATTTGGGTTCAATTTAGTGTGTTAAAGACGTGACTGAGTAGTTTCACAAACTAGAGAACAAGAAGCTCAGCGTTAAAGGTCCTACACACCCATGGTACTCTTACACAGCATATCTGATTAAACCTGTGCTTGCCCGGCACCTCCCTCATTATCCCGTTAGTTTTGTTGCACCTGTTTGGGGAGAATATCACGCCTTTATCATTCTAATTGGTACATGTGCTCATAGACTGATGGCACCATCCGCCTTCAGCCTGAGCAGAAGTGAAAACAGTGTGTGCAGAGGTTTTAAAAAGTCTGAGTGAAGTTTCCTGGAACCATGTGAAACAAGTAGGAGAAGGTGTGGAACCAAATCTACTTTACAAAGCTGCAAAGAAACCTTAAAAAAGCCTTTAATTTCATATAAGCCTGTTTTTAAAGAATTCTGTGGAGGTGACGTTTAAAAATGGCTTAATTTTTCTTAAAGCTCCTCACATGTGAATACACGCTCTTAGCAGTTAGCAGTGGCGTTTATAGGAAATGTGGTGCTGATTTAATAGCACATCTGGCATGAGGCAAAGGAAGGCAGCATTATATACCATACAGTAGTTTAATCTGTTAATAGTTTATATGGCAAACACTTAACTTTTAAATGATAACCTCTCGTTTAAAAGTGGGTGGAGCTGTTTAATGTCTTTAAGTGACGCATCTCCTCCCTCGCGACGGGTACGTGAAGTGTATGTAAAAGTGACACAAATATACACCAAAGATGGCTCACTTTCTTGCTCTGGTACATTTATAGGCGACCTATGTAACTTCTACCAACCCTCTCACACACACACACACACACACACATACACACACACACACACACACACACACACACGTGACTCTGACTTTTCTTTTGAATTGAAAGGGGAAAAGTGAGGATGCGACTGTGCTTTTGGCTGCAATAAAAAGTCAGATCAACCCCTTGTTCTTCACAAACTCAAACAAACCACTGAATTATATGCCAGTCATTATGAGGTTGTTACCAGTGCATGAAGGCGGAAAGACTGTACTCACATATTCTGCATCCTATTCAGACTGCATACAGTATATGCATACACTTTTTGAGAGTTTTGCTAAATCATAATGAACATTACACTGCTTCAAAACCACATCATAACACTAAACACAGCTATTATGAAGTGATTGTGAAATAAACGAGCGACTTGTGGACTTCAACGTGAGCTTTGCTGGTGAAAAAGTTTGACTTTGTGTAGCTGTCAGAGGCCTGACTAGAATAATGAGTACCTAACGTCTGGGAGGCAGGCGTGGGGTAGCTGATTTAAGAAACTGGTCATGTTTAGGATATTGCCACGATTGAAACCAGATGGTACTGAGAAAACACACACTCTTCATTTTTCATTATGCACTCATTTGGTGAAGGTCCTGAAGATATTATGTCGCACTCTTTTGAAGATGAGTCATAAAACCGTGTCAGACTGCCTGCAGTGAGTTCCTCAGTGGAATCTATAAGAATCCGTTCAGGACTGAAGTTTGTGAAAATAACTGGCAAGTTATCTGACACTCTGTCAACAAACTAATAGGCTCTGAAGAAAAAGAATGCTCACTGAATCGGGCCAAAGCTCGCTGTCCTCACTCACTGATTTGCCAAAGAATGTACTATTGAAAATACATTGAAAAACGGGCTGAAACCATCTGCACCCATGTAATGTTTTATGCCTGCGCACATACAGCCACAGTCCCTCAGGGCCAGGAAGATGGTTTGGCAGGGGATCACGAAGAACAGGTCAACATAAAGAGCGAGCGAAGGCAAAGCAATGCAGACGGAAGAGTCAAAAGAAACCCAGCGAAGTCTTTGAATCCAGTGGAATTCCTCTCCTCCTCCGTGGCTCCTCTGGGAGGCGTCAGGAGCCTGTGGAGAGAGCGAGGTAAGACGGGGCCTGTCAGGAACAAAGCTCCAAATTCACATGATATGTTTAGCTAAAAGGGTGAAAGAGAAATGAATCAAAGCTCGGCAGGATCAAAGAAATGCAACAATAAAGTCAAGGCGGTTGCCATGGGACCAGCAGGAGATGCATATCATTTATAAGTTGTTCTTCGGCTCTGTCAGATGTGGAGGGAATTGATTGTTATTGTTTGGAGGATGAACTGCTGCTGGAGGGGGTTAAGAGCAAGGGTCATCATCACACAGTGAGAGGAATATATCTTCTCACTTGTTTTAAACAGCAGCCGCCTGTGATCAGTGTCAGAGGCCAGTGCAGAAGCACCTTCAACTTGTGATGAGACAGACACAAAGACAACTTTGTCAACCCCATAAATATCTTATCGCCACAAACCATTGATAGGCTAAACATTTGTTTTGCATCTTACACTGTCAGAGGTTATAATCATTGTTAGTGTTTGAATTGGAAATCAAATAGACTTAAGCTGTTAACTGGAGACTTTCATTTTCATGCACGCACTGTCCTTTTCAAACAAAGAATGCTAATCCTTGACAACTTTGTGAAGGGATATGGGGGGGGGGGCTTTCCTCCTCCCCAGTTTTTATGTGCTTTTTTTTTTTTTTAGGGGATAATTTACCTTAATTACAAAAATAAGATTCTCACTCATCTGCAATTCTCTGCATTTATACTTCTACCAACACACTGACGAGCAATGAAATTTTGTATTTTAAGCCTTAATTATTGAAACTTTACATCTAATGTTGTGCTTTTATATATGTGTTTCGACACATAAACAAAAAGTCCCTGGTTTCAGTCTAGGAACCTTTTTTTGCATCTAAATTTCCATCCTTTTCTGTCATCTCTTGACAGCCTAAAATAAAGACATAGAGAGAAAATATCCAAACAGCAAGTCTTTCCAGAAACCACTGGTTATAGAGGAAAAGTATAATTTATTTAATTAAAATTATTTGCAGCCTATTTAGTTGATTATCAAAATAGCACAAAACCATGGCAGATAAAAAAAAGAAAGAAAGAAACTAAACTGTCTGTATACCTCTAGAGATAAGAGAGGGAAATTCTGTTTGTTCTTGTTATTTGGTTGGGTCTAAAGCCTCGAAGACAAAGGCAAAGTAAAATAACTCGGGTCTACCTGAGAACCCGAGAGCAACCTGACAACAAAACTTATAAAAGAAAACCAAATCAAAGAGTTTCACCACTGCAAAGGATAAACAATGAAGAGAGAAAAACAGAGAGTAGAAGTTAGACATGATGATGATGATGTTAAATTAAAAAAAAAATTTGCTTAATAAATCAAAATGATGCTATTTTTTGTGGGTTAAATTATTTTTTATAAATGATGTGACTTTCACCAAGTAGCTTATTGTTATTTTTGTTTTTATGGTTTAATTCTTTTTTTTTTCTTACTGAAAACGAGCTCCCACACAAATCGTGAAACTGAAATATTCCACTTATGTCTTAATTACAGACAACTAATGGATTTCCCAAAAGAAAATCAGCTAATATGACTGACATGACAGTGAGTGTGTCATTATTGTTATTATTTTTGTATATGCAGGTGCCTGTTAGTGTGCACGTGCTTGTTGTATGTGTGTGTGTGTGTGTGCGCGCCCATGCAACGATGAGACCCAGTCTCTTGTCTGCTCTCTCAGATTGCGCCCATGAGAGATCCAAAAATAACAACAAAGGGCCCTCAGTGGGTGGGATGAAAGCTCTGTCACCAACCATTTCAGCACACACAGTCTCCTCCCCTACTGTATCACTGAGTGACACCTCACACATCACATGGAGACACGAAGGGGAGGCGGACTCTCTCATTTGACCGCAACAAATATTTCCATATGTTAATAAGATTGTTGTTGGCTTTTAATGGGGCCAAATGGGTTCTGATTGGAAAGTGAAAGGCTATGTGTTCGCTATGTAACTGCTGATGGTGACATTTATAATGTGTGGTTAAAAACTGGCTCTGATGGATCATTTAATATTGTGCTTTCTCGCAAAGATTTTATTTGAGAAAAATTAAAAAATTGGATGAAAAGATGGACTCTTATGTGACCTAAATATTCAGCTAAAACCACAAGGCCATTAGCTTACCTAAAGACTAGCCTGGCTTTTTCCAGTGTTCACAGTCATCTTACAAACATCTTAAGCGATTAGATCATAAAATAGCATCTTGTTTGTTTAGAGAACCTAAAATTAAAGAGGGCTCTACATGCAGTAACTCATCTAGTCTTGGCATCACCTCCACATTATTTAATTTAGGCAGGATTTGGTTTCCCAAGTTGCAAACTCTCGGTCCTCAAAGGGATGTTTGAGGCTTCCTGGTCTGAAAAAGTGAGGGCAATGGGGATGTGCCTTGAATCTGTATCCCTTCTAATTGCTCAGCCAAACTAGAGTAACAACAACCTCCTTGCAACTAAGAAAAATTGGTGGTTGCCAGGTGATTGTGTTTAATTTTTTTTTTTTTTGCTTTTAGCAAATGGTTACAAGTAGTTGTAGCAACCAACTGGCTGCCCAGAGATTGAACACGCAACATCCTCGGCTTCTGGGTGACCACTTCTGATCGCAAGGCAGTTGTGCAGGTTACCTGGTGAGAGGCAATCTGTCTCCAAACAACAGTCTGAGTTGCAAGTTGCATGAAGTACAAGTTTACATCGCTGCAATCATTCTCAGACAAACTGGCAAAGGCTTGCAGATAATTGCAATCTATAATCATAAACAGACAGACTGCCAACACAATGCAATCAATCTGTGTCAGTCTACGGTGCCGAGCGCAGCTCGTCTATGACACATCTTTTTGCAGTTGGGGACTCAACTCAGTTGGTTGCCACCTGGTTGTATCCTGGCTGTATAAACAAGGTCGTCAAACGCTTACGGCATTTTGCACTTAAACTGCTGGCAACTATGTCCCTATTTGTGGAGGAATTTCTGAATTTATGTTTCAAATCTATGAGATTCTGGTTGGACACTGAACGTATATATTAAGGTGAATTTCTGTGTATATAGACAGCAACATAATTACAACAGATTTGTGATTTTTGCCACTTCATCACAGTTAATTGCCATATTATCACAGACTCATCCCCGTCTTCAAAGCAAACATTTCAAAGGCAACGAGATCACAAGTTCATTGCATCGTTATTATTTATCTATTTATTTATTGTATAATCAAATTGTGTTCTTTAAATTATGGTCCCTGTAAAGGTGTGCTTTAGGGTGTGCTAACCATAAGACAAATCACTTTAAGCATGCTACTCGTCATGCCTGGTTTTAAAACACCAAGGTGGTGATGGCCAAAATGCTCTGTTCAAGCCTTTACAATAACACCTCGTTACCTACTAAGTCATGGGGGCTACATGCATCCTTACTGTGTAGTTGGCTTGTTAGCTTAAAAACAAATGGTTCTATCTTCTTTATACAGTCTATGGGTTTCCCCTTGCTTCCAGGCTTTGTGCTAAGCTAAGCTAATCTTTCTTGCTTTGTACTTAGTGCGCAGGCATGAGAGTGGTATTGATTTTCCATTCTAACACTCAGGAAGAAAAAAGAAATCAAATAAGCAAGCATACCAAAAAGTGAAACTATTACAAAAGTTACCAAATTGAGATGAGTTAAAAACAAACAAACAAACAAACAAACAAACAAACAAACAAACAAACAAACAATCAAACATACAAAATATCCATCCATCCATCCTCTGAACACACAAAGCACTAAAGAGAAAATTAGACATGAATCTATTCAAAATCTCTACAGAACCACTGAAACACTGGCGTACAGTCACTGTAAAATGTACTGATCTGATACAATAAAAAGCCCCAAAGTAGTGTTTTACAGAGTCCCTGCTAGTCGTTAAATTCACTGTGAAAATTCCTCCATGTTTCACTACTGATGTCAGGCCAACAAAGCTACAAACAGCAATGAAGGACTCCATTGTTATTTCTAACTGGTAGAAGCCCTGAGGTTATTTTTCCTCTGCCTTGAAACAAATCAATGAAGCACAACTCACTTTGAACAATTGCACATTTGCTGAAATCAGATGTGGGTTGAGGAGCCAACTACCATCGCACTTATTCTGTTTGTTGACAGAGGAGGACTTTGATAAACAAGCCTGTTCTTTGAAACAGGTGCCCGAGCATGAGTTCAGTTTTGAGAGGCGATTCAGAAAACTGACTGATTAGAGGATGTTTGTTATTCTGCATGCAACCATTCGGATTCTGTGTATCCTTCCCAAAGTCACAGAGAGGCTTTCGGTATAAACAATGATCCTATTTATTTTTCAGATAACAGAAAAGTTTGACATAGAAATTTCAGAATTTTCAAATACCCCCGGAGCCAAAATGTCTGTCTTCTCCTGTCACTTTGATAAAAGCATCAACAAACAGTATAGCTTGATAAAAATCAGCCTCTTTATGGAAGTTTTCTTTAGCCAACGTTGCCCCCAAGTGGTTACAAATTGCATGAAGTACCAGTTTACGTTATAAATTAACATACTAGATCTTGTGAAACTCTGCCCCGTGTTATTGTTTCTCCGACTTTGATTGCATCATTCTTCTAAAATGTGAAGTCTGCTTTCTCAACTGAGAGACTGAAAAATTGAAGCTATGGCTTAGCTGTGATGTGTTTTTCCTGGCTGTTTGACTACAGTAAACACAACACGCGGCCCAGCCGGTTCACAAACTCAGCTTATCCTCACTATCAACATATGGAAGTGCTTTCAAATTGCTATCTACTAGCAGCAAATGGTCTTAAATCAGTCATTTTAATATCAAAGCACTTAACACTAGAATGATGATTACTTGCAGGTGGACAGCCATGCTGCTTGTCAGGTCTGCATTTGAAGAAAATGACTGAGCTCTTATCCGACACGTACAGTACAGCCAGTGTTCAATAGGCAAGATCACATTACAGAAGATTACTTTGGAGTTTCAGCAATTTTCCCAAATTACACTGGCCTTTGGTCTCTGGTAAACTTGATTGACTTGAATGGTTTTCATTAGAAAGCCTAGCAGAGTCTCAGCTGCTGATGCTGGTACACAAAAGTCGAGGCATTTGAGGGTGAGCGGGTGCAGCTGGGACACTGGAAGCGAACGGGTATGCAAATCCTTTCGTGGAAATGCTTCATCATGTTTTAAGGGAACACAGACTAGCAGGCTATTCTCTTTGATTTGTGAAACTCATCTGTATTTCACAAGCCTGACATTCTCCTACTACACAGCCATTTGGTCTCACTTAGTTGTCTTTCAAAGGATCTCCTCAGGAAAGCAACATAAGTTATGGAGTTATTAAATCAACACAGGCTTTCATAATCAATATGGAAGAAAAGTACTGTAAGTATATGGTGCATTTGGTGGGCATTCACAATAAAACCTCATGTGATTTACACTCTGTGTCATATTTGAACTTAAGTCCACCCTCCCTCTGTCTCTCCCCATCCAAAGAACTAAATCTGAGTAATGGAAATCAGTTAGATGTCACAAAGAGCCTGAGCCCAGACTGACAAGAAAATAGCCATGAATAACATGACCACCCTTATTACCCTCCTAGGAAAATACTTAGAGTGGGTTCCAAAATGAAGAGTAATGCGGATACACTTTCTGTGTCACAAAGAATAAGAGCTATTTATCATGGCCAGAGATATTCCCACATTCCCCTCAGCTGTCTGGTTGCCTTAACCGCTGCCAGAAAACTGAAATTCAAGAGGTATATCTGCAAGGAGTTAAGGGCTGGTGTTATAGCTTCTATTGATTAAGACACTATACCATCCACCCAAATGCAAAGAAGTCAAATTAATTTCCCAAACCTAGCAAAAATCAACCTTAATTCTGATAGTTAGCTGTCATTTAATGATATCTATAGCCTGCATCTGCGGCTGGAAAGAACAACCAAAACAGGGAACTGTGTGTTGGGTGTGTGTGTGTGTGTCCATGTCTCTGGAAGGCATCTTCGGGTTTTTGATGCCATCTTGAGGAGATTTACGGCCATAGCAGGAAACTAAAGCGCTGCACTAATTTCAACTGCAAAATAAATATTTGGGTTACATTTCCACGATATCGGATGCCGCTCAGTGTTTGAGAGAGTCTATTTAGAGATTAATGTCAGGGGATGAAAGTGTAGTCATTATTTTTATAGGGGGCAATTATAGTCGAAACGAACCAAATGTTGTGTTTAACTTTTGAGAGCTTTGATGTATTTGTCTGTTCATTAGCGTGATTTAAACTCCAAGCAAAACAGCTTTAGGAAAAGAGAGGACCAGATTGAAGTTTGAATTTCACTTAGTGAAGGGGTGTGGCGGTTTTTTCGGGGCAAGAGAACGAGGGTCATGTAATGGATCCATCAAGCCAGACCTTGATAAATAAATAAATAAATCAAACATCACTTGTGCTTTTCAGAGTCCTTGAGTGAATGAGAACATTAAGTCATGGCCGCTGGGGAAACACATCTGTTTACGAAAATTACATCCTACTTAGATATTATCGTTTCTTCTTTAATCATCTTCCACCATCTTATCCAGACATCATCAGAACATGACAGTTTCGAGGTCAGGCGCACACACTCCACCCACAGCCATCATCCAGCTGACAAAACCCCAAGTGCTTTCGGTATGGCAGCTGCACACCAAACAATCCAAGACAATGAAGGCTATTCACATGCTAGATTCCAATCCAAGCAAGATGATATGAGGTTCTTCAGATATTTTTTTTTCCTTTTGCTGCATCAAAAAATACAAAGTAGGCAGCGCTACAATGTTCCGCTAAGAGAAATAAGCCCCAGACTGGCACAGGCTTCTAATGACATTTGACCTCAGTGGCTACTTTTTGCCAGCATTACAAACCAGTGAGTGTACCACCAGAATGCCAGTTCCAAGAACAGATTTCATGTGGTAATTACTTCAAGTAAAGTTGAGTGCCAAAACTGGAAAGCATGGATAAAACTGGCAAAATTTCAATAACACAAAGAACAGTTGTTGTTTTAGGATCAACTCGTACTGCTTGTCAGATCTGATGTTTGGTGGCTTGCTGGACCTTGTTGCGATCCGGGTGAGGAGCATATCATATAATTACTGCCACCAAAGTACAGCCTGCCAACTGAAGGAAAGCTCAAAATACCTCTCATTATCTGTATCAGTTTGCAAAGGATACTATTTAACTTATCAGGGATTTTTAATGCATTGCACCAAAGAAGTAACAGGCTTAAACTAGAATGATGCACGTAGTGTAGCCACTGTTTATCTACTGCACACAATAGCATAAAATGCATTTTACAACACAACAAATCCTACTGTATTTTGCATACTCTAATTTTTTAACTGGGGAGGGTGGAGCTAAGTCAAAGTGAATTAGTTGCACTATTATCCAGTCTAGTAATATTCTATTGTTATACATGCATTTTTTTTAAATCCACATTTAAAGCTTGACTTTTACATGAACCGGAGGTTTTATTTTAATGTGGTGTCACTACTTCCACATGTCGATGCTTCTTCAAACAAATGAAAATGAACAAAGTCCTTGTATTGTGGTTAAATGAATGAAGACTATGATGATTTTGTTTGCAAAGTTTAAATGATTTTTAATGGATAGGAAAGCATCACCAAACTTTAGTGTTTGCTGAACAGTTCTGAGATTCATCTTTTACATTAGATTGTAAAAAACATTTGTGATTTGATGTCTGTAAAGAGCACAAATATAAAACATTTTAAAACAAAGACAAGTTTTGTTGCTATTTTAAAGAATCACAAAAAAAACCCCAAAACAATCCTTTGTTGATTTTGGCAACAGTTACCTACTGGATACACTAAACCGTAAACTGCAAGCCAATCAAGCTTTGATGCACAGCATGGCATCCAGGAGGTTGTCTGTATGTCTGATATGCGTTGTGATGAAACCGTGGCTCTTCAAAAGCAGAATATATTCAGTTGCGCTCCTCTGTTTCCCCTCGCTCATGCTAAGGGCCTGCAGCAGCCCGCGACTGGGGCCCCTTCTGCCTTCATCCAGGAAGATCTCGCTTAGCAGGAGTCCACAGCCTAGCAACACGATACACATGCAGACATAAAACTTCAGAGAACAGATTTGTACTCTCTTATCTCTTTACATTATAATGTTTTCACAAACAAAGCCCTGCATAAGCGAGACCGCATTCTGACTTGGCTTTGAACTGTGCAGCTTTTTTGAAAGGAGCTCTTAAGATAATTTGCAACAGTGGTTTAGAACAAAGATACAGTTTAAGCCAAACTAACCAGCATGAGAAATAATCGTTGAAATCAGTTTCAACAACCTCCAGATGTGAAAAATGTGATTGTGAAAAACAACTGATACTCAGCATAAAGTAACAATATACTTTCTGTGTGAGGCGATGATGCTGTTCAGTCAAAATAAGTACTGAAATGAGTGGGCATAATTCCCCCAACTTTACCTGATGTGCATGCATCTGCAATCTTACTCAGCAGAATATGCACTTTCTCATCAGGCCAGTCATGAAGAATTCTCACCAGCATATACAAGTCTGCTTTGGGCAATTCATCTTTAAAAAAGTCTCCTGATTATAAAGAGAAAAAAACCACAAATATAATAACAGATAGTGTAATTTTATTTAGTATATTTGTCACTCTAATAATATTCAACTATCAATAATTTGAAATGTATTTTCAAGGTTGCATTTTCAATGTAAAATAGCAACTGACCTGCTACAAATGACACCCTGTTGTCTGTGTGCTGTGGTCGGAAAAATTCATTCAACTCGACAACAGCAGGCAAGTCAAACACTATTACAGACAGCCCAGGATGCGCTTTGGTGAACTCATAAGCCATGGCACCAGTGCACCCTGAGATAGTGAAGAGAGAATAAAGAAGTAGAAGAGTGGTTTCTTATTCAATGACAGGATGTAACCTTTAGCATTTTTTTTCTTACCTCCGATATCACAGGCTGTTTTATAACCAGAGAGGTTAAATGCTGTTGCTACAGTTTTTCCTGTAATGTTTGCTATGTTGTGCATGGCCTTCATGAATCTCAGTTTGCCTTCCCGACTGTTGGAGGGAGTTTCCTTTAAAGAAAGATGATGTGTTTAATATGATCTCATCTGCACAATTAAATATGACCCTGAAATTAGAGATAGTCACCTTGCTTAAGGCCTTCTCACGCTGGCTGGTCCCCTCCTGCACAGCACTCTCAAGGTGAGAGAAGAGGGGCCAAATGGTTTCGTTACAGTGCTGGATGTATCCGTGCAGCGAAAAGGGGGCATCTGACCGCAAAAAAGCCGTGGCCAGATCGGTGTTCTCATACACTGGCTTTTGGCATGCTAACAGTAGAGTGACAGTAAGGTAAGTATTAAACGCCTACTGCTGCAGGCAAGTGAAATATATCATTATGCAGTTAGTAAGAGAGCTGGCTAACTTTTCTCTATGCTCTTCAACAGTCCCAGAGACACACAGGCTTCCAGCAGACATCCAGTCCCCTTCGCAGATGCTTTAATCTCCTGTGCCACCTGTGCTGCGTCCAGCCCAGGCCTGCCGTGCAGCAGGTCAAACAAACACAACTTGGATGCTGTAAACAGTGCCTGCAACATTTTTGGACAAGTAGAAGGAAATGCACAAACAATGTGTGCTATTTTTAATAATGTGAATGCGAGATTCTTGTTAGACAATGAAAAGCGTGTGAAATATTAACACATGCTGAAAGATCACTACATTGTTTTATGCATATCATAGTGTATTATTTACTATATTCCACTACAGTTCCATACCAGTGCACTATCATCTGAACAGGCTACGGTTAAGAGTCTATTAAGTAGAGTTCACCATTTCCGGAACTATAATTATTTACTTCCTTTTCTTTAAAGACAAACAACATGATCAACACCACTCTGTGCAGCAGAGTTTGCACATTATGAGGATAACTGTGTCACAGGTGTGTCCCACCTCCCACCCAATGTAGTTACAAATAGTAAACTGGAGCCCTATCGTGCACTAAATGACACATTACGACTGTATGTAAAGGTTTCCATAACCACAGCCAAAATAAATAAGTTGAAGTGTAAACACAACCTTCTTCAGGTGTCATTGCATTATCACTTTTTATTTTCTATATTTTACCACAATAACTGGATATGCTGACAATCAGGCACTAGGAACTTAAAGAACTCAAAAAGCATTAATTGATTTGTCAATCAATTGAGTAGGACAAAGCAAGACCTGGCAGGAACTGTTGATTTCTACCATCTGACTGTGCTTTTCAGAAACAGGTTTAGCAGACACATGAGCAACATTTTACTCTGCAGTGCTGCCTGCACAAAGTGGAAACTCGAGACAGAGTTCGAACTGAGATTTTCTTTTACCACAATCACCATAGTTATATCTGGAGAAAACAAAAAGGAGCAGCACTTAATGAAAGAAAGAACAACTTATCAGCTGTTCAGTGCGTGGGCAAATTTGCTGAGATTTGCTGGTGCGTGAGAACTGGTGACACAGGAAACACTCATGCACTTAGGAACATATTGCACTACATATCAAACTTTGAATGCAACTCTTTCAATTTGTTTGCAAAGAGGTTTGTGATTCTCTTCTTTTCACTTTGAAAATCCACAAATTTGTTTAAAACATGACATTTTGCACAAACCTGTACATCCCATTTGTTTAAATCTCTGTCCTCGAGATTTGTGGTCACCTTAAGCGTCACAGGCAACTTGCAGAATACACAGGAAGTCACAAACGTATCAAGAAACATACCAGCACATAACTCATTGCAAAAACCACAGCAGGCTGTATTCACTGATTGGTTTTTACAGATCAAAAAAAGAAGTTTTATTGTGTTACATAGTGAGCTTTACTCAGGGCTGATTTATTAGACTAGCTATTATGCTGGGAACCCACTTTTTATGCTAGCCATCTCCTGGTCATGTTTTGTTGTATCTAATATGCATATATGTGAATGCCATCAATCCTCCAATCTTATCCTCAACAAGAAAGCCAATAAGTCTAACAGTTCTTTTAAGCTGAGCTACATGCTTGCCCATCCTGTGGAAGCCAACTTCACAAATAATGAGCATATAAACATTTTACTGTGAAAGGTCACTGCTTTAAAACACAGGCACTAATTACCTTTGAGGCTTTGAATCCGTCCATCAGTTCACAGATTCGCTCCAAGTCTCTTTTTTTAGGTTCAATCACCTGCCCTCTTGGAAATGTTGCATTCTCATGGAGCTTGGCCTCCCCGTCATCTGTATGTTTAGACAAGCTGTTGACCAATGTCCTGGAACTTTCACTCACTTCATTTTCACTGTCTTTTGGTTTCACCTACAAGAGAAGGTTTTGTATAAATAGTGACTAAAAGTAACAGATTTTGCTTGTATGGTAAGAAAAACAAACCTTATGGGCAGGACTGACTGTGGGGCTGATCTGGGTATGATGTGTTTGACCACCAGACGGGCTGCTTGGTCTGGGAATGGATGAGGATTTGTGTTTGTCTGAAGAGCTGTGGCTGGGCTGAGCCTGTACGCTGGAGGGGAGCTGAGTGAGTAATGAGGTGGCATGGCTGTCGCTGTCGCTGAGAGGGAAAGACTCACTTTTCCGGTCCAAAGAGGAAGTAGAAAAATTGTAAATAAGGTCTAGCTGTTTACAGAAGTGGTTGAGAGGGAAACCCACAACATTAAGAAAGTCTCCATGGACATACTCTACCAGCATGCCACCCAGAGCCTGAATACCATAGCCACCAGCCTTGTCCCTGACAAACAGAGACAGAAAGATTTCACTTACACAGCACATGTTAACAAAGGTAAATACACACATAGGTTAAAAGGTTGGATGTTTACTGGATGAATCCTGAAACAGCAGATCAAATCCATTTTCACACTATTTCTGAACTAAGTGGAATTTTTAACGCTTCTGTTGACACATGTCAAATAGAACACGGCAAACACAGCTGGGATGAAATCAGGCATCAAAGTCCAAAAAGCAACAGGGTTCATGAGACTTACAGGCAGTTAAATGACCTCCATTGATCGCATACTTAGTAAGAGCAATCAATAAGTATTACAAATGTGACAAGTTCAAAAGTTCACACTCACATGGGTTCACCGCTATTAATGTACTCCCACAGCATTTCTTCTGAGAGATCAGCAAACTTCACTTTAGTTTCTTCGTGGAATTCTATGAGCTGGTAATCAACTTCTTCATCTTGAGGGCAGCATATTGAAGAAATGAAAACACAGTCACACCATGGACGTGTCCAGTAAAGTCCTAATACACATTATTATGGTAGGGATTTTTGCTTACAAACATTTGTGCTGGGATTTGTAAAAGGGAACTGATTCCTTTGGATGTTCTTTCATTTTACAGAAAGTGCAATTCTAACAGTTTCTGAGTTTGAACTTACTTTCCTTTTCATGGCAGAGGACGATAGCCACACCAGTGAACACACTGTGTTCTTTACCACTCAAACTGGAAGAGACAAACAGATAAAATCCCCACGATGCCTTTCAGTTTTTGTTTCTAATGTTAACTCTGAAGCCTTGCAAAGCATACAGACCTTGACAGCATTCTATAAGCATCGTGTTTGTCCAATGGTTTCTCCAGAATCATGCCATCTACAGTCTGTGGATGGCCAGATTGAATAAAGAAATACATAAAGCTTTTATTGTCGGCATTAAGAAAATGTACAAGCGCTTCTACCCTCCATCTTACCACAATTGTGTCGGCCCCGATAACTATATCTGGAGTCTTCAGGTGTTTCTAAAGCAAATCAAAACAAAGTGTTCTCAGTGATGACATCTGACTGTATAATTTCTACTCTGTCATAACCAAAGGTAGCTTAACTCACAAATGGCATCCTCCTGGCTACCTCCAAGGCCTTCTGCTTGGCTGTCTCAACAGCATACTCATGAGGTGCTTTGAAAAGCCCTTTATCGAGGGTTTCCTTAAACCAGGATGGTACAACCTCAAATCGTAAGCCCTGATAGGTAGAAAAGCACAAAGCAAAAATAAAAATCTCACCACTCTTATCAGATTTCCCAAATCATGAACAATACAGTCAGTGCAGGGTTTCTTGAATCAGCAATCCTTTAAATTAAGAATGTGAAGCGCTTCCTTCAAAGTTAAGCTATACATTAGGTAAAAGGATTTTCTTGCCAAATAAAGGCCTTCAGTTTGTACCTATCGATTGAATTGAACCCTCTGTTGTATGTTCTGATTTCCTCGCCATCTAATTTGTCACAGCAATTATTATTGTTATTATTTATCAACCCATAAATTCAAAAACATGTGTACTTCAGCAAGATTTTCGAGATGAGGGGAAGAGATGCTGCTCAATCTGTGTGTGTGGCAGTGATTGTTCTTTTTGCCACAAAATGCTTGGTGATTATGTGCTCTCGTGGTTTTAAGGTGGTGATGGGTGGTTAGGTGGGGTGGGCACCTTTTCAGTGTTAGAAGCTACAGTCATGTAGCCTAATTGTAAGCGCAAGCTCAAGCACTTTTCAACCTTTTCTTCCTTCAATTGCAATATAGGGCATAATAAGACTATTTTGTCAAACAAAATATTAGAACAATAATAAAATCACATTTTATAGCTTAGATACTGATTCATGAAATGCATTATATTTCACCAATTTTTACCCAACAGGAATTTACACATTTACAATCAACCCAACTGTGCAGCTGCTGAAATCAACCTACATGCTGTGATGATAATCAGGAAAAGGCATACCGCACTGCGGAGAATCTCCAGCCTCCTCGGAGAAGCACTGGCCAACACAACCAGTTTACCAGCAAGCTTGGAAATGACTGGGTTCAGCACCATGGTGGCCTTCAGGTTGAACTGCCCTTAAGGTGAACAGAGTTCAACATTAAAGATGATATGACTGAAACACAAAGAAATGAGGTGACTGCAGCTGTTCTCACAGCCTCAAACTATTAATCAAGTCATCAATCACAAGATAACATTTGTTCTGATTATCAACGTCATTTATATAAAGATTTAAAATGCACATTTAACAATGGGATATACAGGTACAATGTACAATGACCTCATACAGCGTTATTACATTAGCAACTAACTTCTTGAATAAAGGTAATAAATAGATAACGTCGAATTTTTGAAAGCAGCCGACGTAACATTATACAACACGAAAGTTTCATGCAAGCAAGACACTGACAATGACCTAAAACGCGCCGTACACAGTTCACAACTCTAAACACACTTCTGTTAACCTGGTCCTAACAACACTGATTCATACGAGCTAACTTGTGCTAGTGTGTGGCTTTACAGCTGCGTAGTGAGAAGGAAATAAAAAACAACTGCAAGTGAACAAAGTGTTACTGCAACGTATGGCGAGCGACGTCATCCCGAAACGACACGGTTAAATTCTTTCATGTTTTGAGCATTATGCTGCAGTAGACAGGTACAGCAGCTGCCTCTCTTACCTGTACAACTCAGGAAACTGTGCGATACCCGTTTGCTGAGACAACCAGCGTCACGGCGCATACGTGATGACATGCAATAAAGTGGGCGTGTCCAAGAAACGCACATAGTTACACCAGTGGATTTCCGCTACTTAAAATACTACTACTACCACTACCACTACTACAAATAATAATAATAATAATAATAATAATAATAATAATAATAATAATAATAATAATAATAATAATAATAATAATAATAACAATAATAGCAATAATAATTTTATTTATATAATAGTAGAAAAGTGAACAAGAAAAATCAAGGTAATATTACACAGTTATACATATTACATTACACAGCACAGAGGCAAGATATTTACTGACAAACATTGTTACAAGTCAGCTTTTTTTTAAAACAGTGACGCTCATATGACACACTTAATTTATGCTACATAATTGCGCATGCTACATACATTTTCAAAATAACTCTCATGAAGCTTGTGACTGATATTGAAATACAAATATACACCTAAAATACAGATATGCATACCTATCAGCCACATCATTAAAACTAGCTATCTAATATTGTGTAGGTCCCTGTCAGGCAGCCAGAACATCTCTGGTGCACTGGGGCATGGACAGGGGACCTTTTGTGCCACTGGGGTGTTGGGAGTGACCTTCTGTGCCCTAGTGGTTGTTGGGCCAGTCTTTTGTGGACTGGGATTGTTCTGGCTCATGCCGCAGCTGCTTGATCAGATTTGGACCTAGTTGGGCTCAATTCCTCAGCTGGGAAAATCTACTGCATTTGTTAAAGCGTCAAGAATGCCAGGTCACAGGCTTTCCCACACCGCACAACTTTGTTTTGTAATAAGATGATCAAAGTGATTTTACCTTTCAGTGGTTTTAATGTTGTGGCTGACTGCTGTTGGCCTTTAATGTGTGTTTTTTTTTTTCTTAGAAAAAAGCTAATGCAGGAATGATTACTTGTTGACAAAGAGACGCAACTGCTTTTTATATGTATTTATTCTGTTACACACACACACACACACACACACACACACACACACACACACACACACACACACACACACACACACACACA
>JAVDPK010002456.1:487968-514780 GCA_034780415.1 Cichlasoma orientale
CACACACACACACACACACACACACACACACACACACACACACACACACACACACACACACACACACACAAACTGTCGCAAATGACTTTGAAAGTTGACTCAAGGCAAGGTGGCATATGAGCCCGACTGGCTTAGAATAAACCTGCTTTCTGTCTTGCTCACACTTCCTTTCTCAAGCCTTTTTTTCCCCTTTGACCCACTCGCTCTCTATACTGTGGTGGCTGCGGTTCCAAAGATACCTTTCTCTGTCCTCTTTTTTAACCTCACTGTGCAGAGCACAAAGTTTCTTTGTTCTCCATCTTCATTGAATCTCCGCTGCTCAAGCTGTGCAGATTTATTATCGCTCTCAACTTCTGTCTGAACTCCTTAGAAGCAAAGTAGTAAATGAATGGATCGAGGCAGCTATTTAGACAGCTGAAAGACAGAGACAGCTTGTAGGCCGTGTAGACAGACTTCTTATAGTAGAGTCTCAGCACACTATGTATCAAGAGGAGGAAATTGTTTGGCGCAAAGCAGATTGTGAAGACTAGGAGAACGATGAGTGCCAGACGTATTGCCCTCTTTTTCTGGGATGTCTTTGAATCACTGGCCAGCTTGCGTATGACACTGATGTAGCAGAATGTTGTCACACAGAACGGAAGGAGAAAGAGGACAAACACCATGGTGAAGAGGAAGGCTGCCCAGGCCGCCAAGGATGGAAGCATGTTTGCCTTCAGTACGTCAAAACATGTGGTAATGTTGAGCTCAGGGACATGATAGGTCAGATCTGTGGTCATCAATGGATACAGAGTGCTCAGGACCAAACCCCACATAATGAGGCAGCTGATAATGGTGATGGACTTCTTTTTTCTGATCCGCCTGAACAGCATGGGCCTAACGATGCCCAGATAGCGGTCAATACCGATGGCCATCATTGTTAGGATGGAACAGTACATGTTGGCGTAGAAAACGAGGGTTAGGAAACTGTAAGGGGGCACAAAGAAGAGAAGTGTTTTATTTAATCACTGGTTGAAGCAAAAATAATCATTTACAGGTTCATGAAGAGGAAGCGAATATTCGCTACACTTTCACAAATTAGATGTGGCTACATTCAGTATCAGAGCATCAAGACTGTCAATGTCTGTCTCGCGTGAAGTATCTGTGTAAAATTTGACGTTTAGCAGATGAAACACTGTACTTGTAGCACATTTATATAACATAACTTTGTTTTTGGTTTTGGACAGATATCATCCTGTAATCATAAAGAGTACCTGCACATATTCGGTCCCAGATTCCACTGATATCCTTGGAGATGGTAGGAGATCTGAAACGGCAGTGCAGCACCGAGAGCCATGTCGGTGAGGGTAAGATTTATCATGAAGATGATGGAGGGAGTCTTGGGGGAGGTACGGAAGAGGAGAAGCCACATGGACAGGCCATTTCCTAACAAATTAATGCCAGTGATGAGTATGTAAAAAACTGAGATGGCGACGCCGGCTTCAAAGTTCTGCAAAAAGCTGATCGTGGCGTCGTCTAGTTTGCTGGAATTCTGCCTCATGTTTGAACCTGTGTGCAAGGGTTAAAAAAAGAGTTTGTGAGGCTTATGGAAGACAAATCGATGTTTGTACAGTATACTGGTAGAAGTAAAGCAATGCTATGCACACCATCCTCCTAAGAGCCAGCATTTTTGTCCTCTGTCGGGGACATGAGTCGAGACCTCTATGTCAAGCACCACTTCTGCAATCTATATGAGTTCTACTGTACAGTCAAGGCGAGATTCTGGGATTTTTATTGATGTCACAAAATGACGCGAATTGCAGCTTTAAGCATTTTATGACCACAAGGGAGGATAAGTGACATCATTTTTCTTGCAGATGTTATCATTCTATTGCTAAAACTCAGATTGTTTCTTAAATTTGATTCAGTGGGATTTCCAAAACAAAACTCTTATTCAGCATCCTTTGTAGTGGACAGCAGGACTTACTATCTCACATTTTGAACCCATGTCCAGACTTAAGGAAGCAGAGGGCAGGATAATACTCACCAGGTTGAGGTGAATATTAGGTGCCTAGCATTGCGCACAGTTAAAATGTATATATTTTTTTTTTATCAGAAAACACAAAAATGGAACAATATCATTACATCGCATCATTCTGCGATCAGACTAAATGTGATGTCCACTACAAGGGAAAGAAGATTTTAAAAAAAGAAAGAAAGAAATAACAACTGTGAAGAAAAAAAAAAAAAAGACGCAACATGTTTCTTTGAATAACAATCATTTCCTTCAGGGTCTCAGGAGGATATAAAAAAAAATAATATGTTGGATTTACCTAAAAACTATGCAAACCAATAACCAATAATAAAATAAATATAAGAATCATATAAGGGAGCCGCCAAAAGTCAGAAAACACATTTACTGGGAGTGTGCAATATTTATATTCGGTGTAGAACTAACAAAGAGTAATTCCCATAAATTTAATGTCCTCCGTCAAAGTAATTTCTTCATTTCACCATTCCTTTGCCCTATATGCTGCTTGGTTACATAATAACAGCTTTTATTAATATTTGAACAGCAGCCACAGATAAGCACACTGAATGGGTAAACCTTAACACCGTTCTCGCCTACACAAACGCTGGAAACCATATCAAACTTTCCCATCGATCAAAGTGTGAATACAAATTTAATTTAAATAAAAATCACAGCACAAGTAAATGCATGGGGAAAAAAATCAGTGCAGAATTCCCCTGGAGGCCAAAGTGCCAAAACTCAGCACAAGCAATTAGAGTTAAAACACTGGTATAAATCAAGTTACATGCACAATTGAAACAATTAGGGACACTGTTTGCACTGACAGTGTACTTCTCATTAATAAAAAGAAATGATTTAGGGGGGGGAAAAAAATCCCTCACTACATTGTGTCTGAATTGATGTTACAAACAATACTTTTCTGCAGACGCAAAACTGATTGATCTCAAGGTGCAAAACAGATAACCTTGCCCTTATTCCACGAATCTATATGTGTGTTGTTGTATGCGTGTGCAGGTAGCACATGTGTCGGGTGGAGTTTTCACACAGGAAAAGCGCAAGCATGATTTGTGGTGAAGCGTGCCAACTGTCGCTGTAGGTAATTTTTTTTTTTCAATTACATAAAATACTCTGGGGAGTAGACTGGCACGCTCTACTGATATCTTAAAAACGTTAAAACTGTGAGCTGAAAGAGTGAGACGAGGAACACCTCAGCAAAGGCAATGAACACAAACACTTTTCCCTCACACATGGTGTTCGTGGTGAAGGGAATTACCACATAACAAAAAAAGTGAAATCAACAGACCACCATCTTTGAGTCAGTACAACCTTCCTGCCATGTTAAGTAATGGAAATTACAATATTTCTTCATCGCTGTTACAGTCAATGTCTATAACATCATTTTGGAAACTTAATTTTTTGCAAATGTAATTTCCTCTCATTTTTGAAAACATATTTTCTGTGTTACTATAATAGCACAGTATTACTACAGTGTTTTGCACATTTATGCTTTTAACATTACGCATACTCACCTCAGTTCTTGTGGTTGTTATTCAAACTATTGTAAAATAAGGCTGACTGTCGTAATCTTTTACTCATGACACTAATAGGTTACGGAGCACGTATGGAAACATGAAACGCTGAATCCACTTTTTGTTAAAAGTTAAAAATAAACATAAATCATCTAAAAGAACGACAATAAAAACAGATGAGCCATTAAGGCGCTGAGACAGTTCGTAGTTTAGGCACATTTCAAGGCATTAAAGTGGGAAACAGAGAGTATTGTATACAAGAGAGCTGAGAACTCACCTTTGTGAACACACGCAGAAGATGTAAGTTGGCATGTGAGTGTCAGTTATAGATGAAGGCACAGATATTGTGACTAAGGAAGGCTGCTGAGGAAATGGGGGTTTAACTATGGTACCAGAAGCAGAGGAAATGGATCATGTGACCGACTTTATCCTACCAACTGTACCAACGGCCACCCATCAGATTCTGACTTGGAAATGACACCGCCATGTGTATGACTCGCCACATGCTGAAAGCATGGAGATCAAACACATTTACTGCAAGGGTGTCTCGTTCCTTCCCATATTGTTCTGTAATGACTTGAACCATAACGGTCCCGTATGATCAGCTATTCAGCAAAAAAAATTCTGCAACTGAACTCTACAGAGAGCTTTTAAAGCTCAATAAAACTGTAAACAGATTTATAGTAGACTCTTGAAAGTCTTTGGGAGTTCCCAGTGTATCATAGCGTCTCTTTCACTTTTACTCATAAGGAATGACTGAAATGTGAAGCTACAGGAGAGAAATGTCACAAGCTAATACCTGCGACATGTATGCCAGTGAGGAAAACATTCATTTGCATCTAAAACTGAATAAAATAACAAAGAATAAAGACTATTTTCCCATATGCACGCTAAGGCATTGTAAGACAGGTTTGAGTGTATACCAACTGCCACCTTCCACACCTATATGAATGCGTGAACTTGTACACACATATAAGTGACATTTGTAAGTAAAGTGAGAGTATATGACTTCCACACATTCACGAGATTCAGAGTGTGTACATGTGTGTGACTGTTCTGCTGGCTTCCTGTTGAACATGATACTTCTGCTTTATCTGACGACAAACAACAGCTGAGAGCAACAGAAAGAACAAAAACAAGATGTATGAGAAACTTTTGCTCAGTCTCACCCACGAGGCTGAGAGGCCTCACAGAAGACACTGACTATACTCCTGCACCGACTACACAGTGGCTATTACGAATAAGATACTATTCATATGCAAACAGTGACTCATAACTAGCAACTGTTAATGCACATTACATGCTGCTTCACCCAAAACTGTTAGAGAACCACAGTAACAGAAAAATGGTTAAGTCCTTTTATTTTCTCACAATTTATGGAAAAGAGCAACAACAAAATTATACAGGAGGTATTATATGTTTAAACATTGTCAGTTTTTACGTTGGGACACGTGCAAAAACAAACAAACAAAAAATATATATAAGGCTTATTAAACCAACGATATTATTTTATGAATATTTGTGACTTCCCCATTACATTTAGTTCATGGCATTATTAGAAAACTACGGAAACAGCATAAAAAATTAATTGCAGTCACCTATCGGTGCCGTGCTTTGCAATTTTACACATTTGATTTTTAGGAAATATTTTATAGAAATGTAGAGAAGGTGTTCTTCCTGGCTCCTGGGTGATGATGTACAAAGCTTGGCTCACAAAAAAAAAAAAAATTCTGTCTCTGTTGAATGACACCTCACAATAAGATGGACCAAAGTTAAAACACACAAGTAAAATGTAATCTCTCTCACTCCCTTTTACACACCATAGCACACGCAGAATTTCCTGTCTGGCATTTTTCTACATCCACTGTCTGTAAGTTCTAGTTACATTATTCTTAGTTTACATAAAATCTACAGGATCATTATAAAACATACACGATCTGCTCAATATAGAAGAAGATCTCTCACAGAGGATGAGGCTATAGTTTCGTGAGTAAACTGTTTATGGTTGTTGCCAATTAGCCGCCTCCCACAGGGTCACACCTCAGTTCCATTACTACAAAGAATAACAGATAACTGACTCAAGTGCTGAATTTGAAAGTAGCTAGCAGAGCAGTTTCAGTAGCAGTTTTAGCGCCAATCTGTGAATGAGAACTCAAGAATAAGAGGAAGAGTAGGTCATACAGCTAAAAAAATTTGGGACAGATTTAACTCACTATTGTGCTGTCACTGTGGTATTCTTTCATTCAAGCCTTCGTGCATAAAAAAAAACCCCTGACCAACACTCAGATCTCTGAATGTCATCACACCTAACACGCGGAAAAATGATTACAAAGGCTGTTTGCTTTTGAAGTGCCTTTCCTTCTCGGCGGGGTATATTCATCTAGAGAGCTCAGTAATAACCAGTCAGACCTGTCACCATCAACTTAGGTGAAAGAGCTGAATAATTGATTTGCTTTTCCCCTTAAAGCATCAGCACTGCTCACTGCTCATCTTTACTTTTCTCGAAACCTTTCTCCAGCCCTGTTGCCATGGTCACAACATCATAACAGTGCTCTGCTCTGGGTTCAGGCGAGTGGCCCACGGGGATGCAGTCGTAGCCTTTGCCTGCCGAGCTCATGCGTTTCCTGTTGCGTGCGCCCGGCTGATAGAGCTGCATAGCCGGACGGTCCTGCAGGGGCACAAAGAGCGCAGGGACATGGGAGAGACGAGCAGCACACAGTCTGAATACACAGTGTTTTATATCTGCATTTGTACCTTTCCTTTGCTTTACAATTGTTATAGGTCACTTACATAGTGTGAATTTGTTTTTGTTTTTTAAAAGCTGAACTTGAAGAGTGAAGCGTAGTGTTGACAGAAAAACCCAGGTACACGCTCTGTGATAGCAACTTTTTTCACTCTGCTATTGTACATGGGACCATAATTTACAAAATTAACATCATGCTAAATTCAAAAAAAAATGAAACTAACAGTAGAGACCAGGAATTCATTAGGAAAGAGAAGTCATAAATCAAGTGAGAAGCTGGGTCATTTTAAAACTGATTTCTTTACAATCAGAATTCTTTTTGAAATTAGAGGAGTCGCCCCCTGCTGGTCGTTAGAAAGAATGATGGTTTAAGGCATTTATGTTTAAGTTTTACCAGGAGGCGACGTCCTGGTCTGTGAAAATATACACACACGTCTTGGCTTATAGACACCCTAGACTTAGACTTAGACTTTCAGTAAGGAATTAAATTAGTGGGTAAAGTTAACTACATGTACTCAAATTTACCACTGAGCCACTGAGCCTACCGACTATTTGTAGCTATTTGCAACTGTGCACACTATGGGTGAATGCAGAAATAACTATCTCCAAGGTTAGCTACTATTCACACAGCTTCTAAAAGGGAACTGCTTACATGTGCACATCAGAGCGTGCATGTAACCGATACTGCATGTAGGGAAAAACTATATGAAGTATTTCATGACTCCAGAGGGAGCTGCACAGAATCTGGTAAACTGCTTCAAATAATATCACATGAGAAATTGTTATTTTGGAGCTGAAGACCTTGTGTTTGAAAAAGGATTAAAAAAAACTTTACAGCTGCTGGCATCATCTCTGCTTGAAGCCTGAGTCTACATTATCTGACACGTGGGCTATAGCAGATGAAGCTGTGAAACTAGCAGCCTTCAAACAATGGTGTGGCTTTCACAGGCTTATGTGTGACAGGAAAAACACTGCAAAAAACACAAAACAAAAGAATAAAAAAAAAAAAAAAAGAAACCCGCTGATGATATCTCTGGTTATAATGCAATAAGGTATTCACAGCATCGCTTGAAAGAAATGTTATTTCTCTGAGCTGGTCTATTATCAGATGGAAACAAGTCCAGATAAATCAGTGTCCAAAACAAGTTTACACCATGATAGATGAACCAAATAGTGATCGCCTTCTCCCCAATCTCATGCTCACCTTCTCGCTCACCTTGTTTCGGAGGCGTTCCTTCCTGTTACCCAGGTCCTCTCTCTCCTCCTTTCCCATCTTGTCTCCACTGTCAGGACAATAAGAATAGCCATGATGGTGGCTCTCTTTTTTTGCTCGGTCCTGGCAGTAGCCCTTCCCCCACTTGGTCTCATCCTTCCGCCGCATGAACTTGTCAAACTCATAGTGGTGTCTCTGTCGTTTCCTCTCCTCATCTTTCCCACGGTGATCCTTATCTCTCTGCCTGCGACCATGCTGCTCCCGCTGCTCCTTGTCACTCTCAGTCTGACCTCTAGTGGTCAGAGTATAAATTGCAGAAAGACCAGGTTAGACACCAGGTTATTATATTAATTATTGCGAAGAAGGATTTGCATTATAAGAAATGCTAAACAGATCAACAATAATCCATTAGAGTAAATAAAATGTTGTGGATGCTCCAAAACCTTTTTTAACAGGTACCCAAAAAGAAACCAGCATAAAATTGGAGGAATGCGTGTGTTAAATAGCGAGCTTGTTACAATGCAATCAAAATATTTACTATATTGATTTAGGTCTTGTTATATGTTCTAAATATGCCTGATTATGTAGTGTTATCAAAATTTTAATTAGTGGTCTCATTGGTCTAATTTTGCTGGTTGAAACAGAAACCAGCCCAGCATCACTGAATCATTTCACATTCCTTACTTGTCTTTGGGATCCTTTGACTTCATTTGTCCTCCGGTTTTCTCCCATTTGCCTCTGTCTGCCTCTCCAGTGTCACTCTTGTCCTTCATTCGGTCTGAATCCACATCATCATCCCTGTCACTCTTCTTAAGGAGCTGCAGATAATACAGAAAAAAGCCATTACATCACCTAAACAACAACAGTAAACAAGTTATTTAATGAGATTCTTGTGATGACTGGCTACCTTAATTTTAATGTCCTTATCAGACAATTTCTTCTGCTTCTCTGCCTCTTTTCGCTTGCGCCTCTCCTCCTCTCGTCGCTTTCTCTTTTCCTCCTCCCTTTGCCGTTTCTTTTCGAGCTCTCTTCTTCTTCTCTCCTCTCTCTTCTCCTCTCTTATTCGCTGTCGAGAAGGATGCGACAGCTTGAAAAAGATATTTCACATTTCAAAAACACTTTGCAGATAATTTATCCTTCTTACCTGTTTTTCAATTTTCTTATTTTTGATATACTCCAGCAGCGGTGTTGTCCGTTTGGCTAAAATCAAACAAAGAAGCAAAAGAATCAATTCATCAATAAATAAAAAAATGATCAGATGCTAGGGGTAGATAGATAGTAAATTTTATAACAGAAGAAAAAAAATAATGTGCATATTGCACTGTACCTATGAGCTCTCTAGTCTTGGCCTCTATCTCTCCCAGCAGAGTCTCAGGGTTGGCCATAGACTTCTCCTCATCGCAGGAGTAATTCTCCAAGAACCGCTTATATTCTGGATCTGAGCCAGAATGGAATAAAAATTTAATCAACAAGTTCAGACTTAAATGTGTCAATTTTAAATGTTTAACTGTTGTTTCTATGTACGTCTTAAACTCCTGAAGGATTAAAACTGTATTTAAGACAGATTCTAAATAAGCTCTGTACTTTACCTTCTTCAATGCTCCCAGCTTTGGCATCTTTCTTTTTTAACTTCTTCTTGGAAATCTTCTGAAAGGGAGCAAACTCTACTACTGCAGGATACTCTTGGCCTGAGCAAATATTGAAACAGAAAGCAGCCCATCATTGATAGACTGGCTATCAAACAGTAACAATGGCAACAAAAGCATTAAAGCTACCTCTTTTCCCATAAAGATGAGCCTGTAGCAGTAAAGTAAACATGCTTTTATTTGCATTTAATATAGCAGAATAATCTGCCCATGTACGCCAACAGTGACGGCCACCATTGACAATCATGGGCAGAATAATCTGCCCATGTGCGCCAACAGTGAAGGCCACCATTGGCAATAAATTAAAATGAGTTAAAAGCAGACTAGACGTACCCTTGTTGTCTATGAAGACATAGCCATCAAATCGGTCCCTAAACAGCAGGATATCCTCAGGGTTTTTAAAATTGATGTACGCTCTGGAGAACAGGTGGGGGTACAGACTGTGAAGAGAAAAAAAAAACATCCAAACACTTCATGAATATATTTGTAAGACAACAGAATTTTGAATCCACTAGTTCAGGAAATATTTATACCTTTGATCTGCTGGGAAGAACTCAAAGTAGTCATAAGATGGGAGCGGACTCAACTGTTCTTCTAGCTGATCCTTTGACAGGTTAGGTGGAAGCCTTCGAATCACCACCTGTAAGCAGTCATTTGAATATTTTTCTCTAGTTTATGTTTTTTATTTTTATTTAATATTTATTTATGCATTTATTTATTAATATAACCAGTTTCCTTAAAAAATGCCTCGACTTTACAGAGGCATAGAACTAAATACCTCGAGAACTCCTTTCATGCTGTTCATGCCAACTGATGTGGTTCAAATCTCAAAAACTCAATTTTGATTTCTAATGCACATCTTAAGGTTTTGAAAAATATCCAAACATACCAAAGATCTACCTGAGGGAAACGTGCAGCCATTGAAACTAAATACATACACTGAAATTATTAACTCAACAAAGAGTTTAAACAAGCTGAAACACAATATAGAGATATAATACAGCCTCAGCAGTCTGCAATTCACTCTTTTTTAGCCTTAAAAATAAAGGACAATAATATGGGATTTTTATGTTTTGGCCATAGACAGGATACAATGCAAAACAAAATGAAGAATACACGTAAAAAATAAGCACTTTAATTGAATCACTTTAGGTTTGGGGGTGTGAAGACGACGAGACAACACACTAAACAAGTACTTTAATCTAGTGTTCAGCAAAACACATGCTGAAAATGGGTGTCAGCTGCAGCGATACGCAGACAGGCTAAATAAGCATTAGAGGCCTAAAAGTGGGGTTACTTTGCATGCATGCTTAGACCATAAAGTGCATTGGACACAATATTGAGAATGCTCTGCAGTCGTGTTTTCTGCATTCCGTTGTACATTATATGGGAATCTATATATGTCACTTTCAGATACAAACGAAAAGAACCGTTACACGAAACGCATTCAGAGGGACATGCGACATCTAGGCTGAGAGGAGGCTGCAGGTAGGTGAATCCACGGGATCGTCGTGAATCCACGGCCTCAAACTCCCGTCGCTGTCCGCGGTGCTGAAACCATTCCTGCGCGTCTCCTCCATGACTGTTCCTCCTCCCCCCTCAAGCACCGTAAACAATGCGACACGGTGCAAATCCTCGGCTACCCACCTTCGTAAAGACCTCTTTCTTCTCTTCTTTCTGCTTCGGGTTGCCAGAACTGTTTTCCTGCTCTCTTGGGATATCCCTAAACTGTATCTCGACGACACTTTTCTCCTTGCCCACGGTCATCTGGTCCTTTTCAGACCTCATTTCTCTCCATCTCCCTCTCCTCACCCGCGTTAAGCCACCGAGTACTCGCGAGAATACAGCGATGTCGCGAGTAGAGAGAGGTTTGAAAAGACGGCTTTGATGCTGCCCTGATGCGCCGCAGGCTAAAAGAACACATACGAAACTATTCAATCAAGAAATATTGTTATTGTTGTTATACTCTCTTTTTTTGTGTGTGTGCAGTTGAACATGCAGTTTATACTGTATTTCACTCTGCTTTGGAGCTGTTTTTCCTGTTTGGTTTAAAAAAAATTTCGCACCCAAAAAACACCAATTAATGTAATCAGCACCAAAAAGCACATCTTCCGCTAAAGTTCCACGCAAAAGCAGATGGCAAAGAAACAATTTTTGTAATAATTACATCTCTGGCGAAGATAAACCCACTCCCACTTATGCAGTGTGTAAATAACTCCGGAGCGCGCTCCGGTGTCACTATGCAGATCCTGCGGTGGGCTTCGTGCTGCACCGACTCGCAGAGGATGAGCTGCCTGCAGAACTGCACGATTCCTGGTGGGAAGACTGGCTCACTGACCGCCCGTGGATGTCTCGGCAGGGAACTGCAGAAAGGTCAACAAAACCCATCTCTTCACACTGATCTCGGTATGGATATTTACACGGCAAGCGGGCTGGTAGCTGACTTTGATGTACAATTTGCACTTAGTGGAATAAAACCCACACTTTCCTCAGACTTTTTCAATAAACAGGTCCTGTTTTCTTTACAAACACACAAAAGCATTTTTTTAGCTCGACAACTGGAGAATATAAATCCTATTTTGTGAACTGCCAACAAACTCACCTGTTAGGAAGGTTTCCTTGCCGCTCCTGGTCTCCGCACACAGCCGAAGTCCCTCTGGTGCTGACACAGAGCTCTTCATGCTGGGGACAAAAGTGGAGCAGGTGTCCAAGTCCCGGCAGACCTTATCGTTTGTGTAAATGCCGGCTGACTTAGTCGGAGTACAGCCCATCTCTCCAGAATTTACCGGAGCAGCTCTCCATTGAACACAGAACCGCGGCGGTAAACAGGAAAACCGATCTGGCTTGTGGTTCTCAGAGAAATGCTAGAGATAAGTATGGTGCTTTCACTTGAGGTTCAGAGTCTTCCCCCAACCCGGAATATGACACGTGAGAGGCTGCAGGTTGTTATTTCACGCTTTAAAAATTAGCCTTGGTCAGTTTTAAACATTTCTTACCCACAATAAAAATGTTTTATATTCAACAGGGGTAAATGTCATTACACTTTTTCCTTATAGAGAAAATAAAAGCACTACTGTTGTTAGAGAAGAAACCAAGCCAAATGTTTCATACTTTTACTTCTTAAGTGACACCAGGTTTAATTTGGCCCCTGCTGTTTGCAAACACCACAATTTTCACATGTAAATGACAAAGCACTAAAACCCACACAGTAAAATGAGTTTTATTTCTTCAAATCTCTGCTTAGTGGTTTAGTAGAACATATAAGTATACAAGATCTTGAGATGCAATAGACTAAGTTGCAAGTAACATCCCCTTTTAGCCACTAAAGGTTTTATCTACATTTCAGTTTTTGTAACTTGGTAAGCAAAAGTGTAGAAAATAAAAAAAATATTAAAAACTTTCCATTATTGCCAAAACAAAATGTGTTCAGTGAGTTTTTGGAAATCAATCACTAACAGGGAAAAAATGAAAGGATAAAGTGTTATTCAACATTTCTTTATTTTCAGATAAATGCATTGCTTCCTGAAAGAATAATCAAAACAGTTTCCCCATCAAAAACTGTATTTAGCTGGCTCTTTATTCAAGTTGAAAATCCACAGGTTAAGCATCGAGGGGTGGGGTGGGGGGTGTCCTGCCCCAGGCAGCAAAAAGTGACTGAACTGTAGTCTTTTACTTATGATCTGAGGTGTGTGGCTTCTTTGCTCTGTTCATTCAAGTGTCATAGGAACACATCCTCCCAGTGTCTTAACCAAAGGTCCAGCACTCTGCCATTGCCAGGCCAAGTACTGAGCACCTTAACCAAGGCATTCCCTTTTAAAGTGCATTCTTGCAAAAGTAATATGCAATACAGCAGGTGCTGCATCAGACTTAATTGATACTTACTCATGTTAATAATGTTCACAACTGCATCTTCTGTGTTTTGCTGCTTAGAGAAACAACCATACAATGCACAAAACAGGGAAGCCTCAGGAAACCTTTGGTAGAGGGCAGGTGCTAAGGTGTTGAACTTGGGCTTGGATGTGTAAACCTATGCCACCCTGTTGCCGTGACAGTTCCACATTATGGCAGAGATCATGTGCTGGTGTCTGACAAGGTGTCTATCACGTCGCTCTCGTACATATCACACTCCAGGGTTAACGAGAGTCGAAGTGGCGTCTCCAGCATCATCTTGTCCTGATTCGGCAGTGGCGTTTCCAAAGACATGATGCTAGTGTCTTCCAGTCTCGGCGTGGCTAGAAGGTCATCAGGCTCTGAAGTGTTCAGCATCTTCATGAGTGCCGGAGTGTTCAAGTTGCCTCGCACCTTGTCATTGATGTCTGTGCCTTAGTGGAAACAAATAGAAACACTTAATTTTCCTGAGGTAGATGCCACTCATCTAATTACAATTATTCGGACTTAAAGGGACAGTTAAACCTCAAATTAATTTAATGTTATTCCTTCTTTGGTCTGAGCTGTTCAAAAACAAATATATAGGAATTTTCTCTAGCACATTTTTATTTATTATTAAACCATGGTTCTGAGGTCGTCACTACTGGTTCATTGGTTATAAAATCTTATGAGCTCTTTCATCCTGATTATCATTAGCTGCAATCAACCATTGTAATTTGTTGCTGACAAATGCTGCATACGTATAGTGGTGCTGGGCACAACAAACCCCGCCCCCGGCAGACGTTTTAGCTGATTTTTGAACATTGCCTGGCTCACGAACACGTCTCAAACATTGAATCACTGCGATAACACATAGGTCCTATTGTCCACGCACTTCATTTTTCCCTTGACCCAATAATGGCAAAAGTTTTATAAGGTTATTTAGGGGTCACTGGCCATCTTTCCTACAAATTTGGTATGGATCAGACTGGTAGTTTTGCTGTAATATTGTTAACAAACAGACAAACATACCAAAAACAATAACCCGTTCCCCCCTCCAGGGTCGGGGTAACAATGCTGCTGAAATGCTAGCTTACTTGACAAATCAGCAAAGTTCAGCAAAAGACTGCAAGACACATCTTGAAAGTTTTTGCACCTTCAGAACTATTACATCATAGGTAGGAACTTTACTATGGTAAAAAGAACATAAACTGAGCTTTGTTTACTTAGCTCCACTGGTGGCAACCAGTGGAGCCTTTTTGCCATTGCCATCTTGGTGATTTGAACCTGGAAGAGGGGTGGATCTGACCATGAAACCAGATGCTCATTGGCTAATGGCTTGTCAATCAAAAGCCAGTAGCCAGTGATCATATCTTGAATAATCTTTCAGACACTTAGAATGACCAAAACCTACTACATGTAAATGTTTTTACAGTATGACCAGAGATGAGCGACTGAGGCCATAAACTCAGCGGGAAGGTGATTACAAAGATTATAAACAATTATGAATACTTGTACAGATGAATTATTTAACTTTTACTTTTCAGGCCAGTCCAAAAAAAAAAAAAAAAAAGTCTAATACAAAACAATTTTTAAAATATTTTCCAAAGATAAAACCAACCAATATAGGCATCTGTGTCACCAATGTACATCTCAATACAGTGGCCAAGCATCGTCACAGAGAAAGTGTCATCTCTTTTCAGTCCCAGTGCCTGCCAAAGAAAGACAAAAGCAACTTTAACCTTTATAAATAAATAAATAATAATAACAAGAGTTTTGCTTTGACAATGATTTGATGTGCTCACAATAAATTGAAATGATTTCAGCGGCTGCTAGTATTCTTGACTGCACACTCATAAACTGGGTCACCACACAATAAAAAAAAAAGAAAAAAAAGAAAAAGAAAAAGAATGCTTTTTAAGAGCTAAAAATAAGAATCAAAACCAAATAATGCCAAAGTTGTGAAAGATATATTTGGTTTTTAAACAAGACATATCTCTAGCTGGGGATAAATCTACTGACCAAGTATTTCTTTCAACTGTGTTTGATGATTTTCATCACAACATAGCAGCAAAGTTTAATCTGTTTAACTTCTGAACTGCTGGTCAGACAACACAAGGAATTTAAATGGTAGTTTTAATGAGTTCCACTGTTTAGGGTTTCCAACAGTGTACTGGCAGCCTGGTGCTCCTCCAAGTCTAAATTTTTAAGCTGTAACCTTAATTAGCCACTGTATTTTATTAGCTTTTTACAGAAGCAAAATTTAAAGGTTTAGAGCTAAATAATTTTTAGTGTTAGTCATTTTATATTAAGTTGTATTCCTTTTATATTATATTTGTTCAGGTGTACTCTGCATTATCATTATTCATTTTCTTTATTTGTGATACATGTTGCAATTATATGCAGTGTTGGTAAACAAAGGGGCAGGCCCCTTAAGGGACAGTATGACTGTGCATCTTGCAGACTGTATCATTACCATGTTATTAACATTGGATTTCTGGACACTTTTAAAGTGAACCTGTAGAACAACTCCTCGCCATGGTCGGTCCCAAACCAGGATGAGAAAGGAGGAGGGTTAAGCGTGGAGCTAGCTCCCCCACCACATAAAAACACCCTTGCTACAGAAACTTAGAGTGGTGTCAGCTCTAAGCCCTCCTTGGGGAGAAGAGAAACAAATAAGTGTAGAACACCTAGACATTGTTTATGCAAAAATACCAAGGGGTAATTTTTTTGGCTAAAATATTTTTGTGTGTTTTTGGTTTTATCTTTCAGAAAATTTGGTTCTTGAAAAGTGTATTAAAAAAAATACCCTGATATCATTTTTTTTCTTCCCATCTTAAAAATAGTACCTACACCAGTAACAGTAACTTTTTGTTAAATTTTTTAATACCTCAAGGGAATCTTAACTTCCTGCGAGTGGCCTGAATTAAATGATAAAGAACAAAATCAATGAAGACTAAAGGAAGAGTGACACAACTGCTTTAACTTTACCGTATGAAAGTAGTCAATAGCACTTTCAAAATCACCCATAAGGCTGTGCACGTATCCTATCGCAGCATAGGTGGAGGCGTGCTGAGGGATCAACACCAGAGCTTGACGGTGGTACTCCAGAGCCTGGTCATACTTTCTACACAAACAAACACAGTAGCATGCAAAGCTGTTACTCTCTGATTGAACAAAATATCATCAGCAGATGTTTGCAGAAATGTGGCACCATATATCTCATAAGGAGTGCATTTAAAATGATTACAAAAGGGGTTACATGAAGATGTTGGATCTATGAATTCTTCTAACATCTAAAAAGCTAGTAGCTCAGTGTTCCAACATCCGCAAGAAACACCTGCTATTGCAAATAGAGATTGATGAGGTACAACACAAATGCTACGGCAAGGGGGAGCCAGGACATCAGGTCAGGGGGGAGATATCATCATCCCCACACTCCAAGATTGGGTACCAAGTCCCAATAACAACTGGTACACTGAATGCGAGAGCAACTGACCTGAAAGATAAGATCATGGCTAAGCTGGAAACCTGGACCCGGATGTTCTCCACTGAACCATCCAAGGTGTACTCTCAACCTGTGCACCGCCTGGATTGACTACAAGAAAGCCTATGACTCACACATTGATCCTGGAATGCCTAGAACTATACAAGATCAACAGGACCTTCAGAGCCTTCATCAGGAATTCAGTGAGGATGTGGAGAACAACACTGGAGGCCAACTTCAAACCACTTGCACAAGTCACCATCAAGTGTAGGATTTACCAAGGACATGCTCTGCTCTGCCCCCCCTGCTGTTCTGCACAGGCATTTCTCCCAGTTTGTGCTTGGAAATGTGGTCATGATGCAGCGCCACAATCCAATTTCTTTAATAACAGATTAATAATGAATCACAGTGACAGTTACACAGTGCTCATGCAATAATTAGTGTATTTTAAGCACAAACATAATATAGCACTCTGGACTGAATATATGCCAAATTGTGTCTATATGATTATTCGGTTTCTGTGCAGTGAAATTAATCAGTAACCATAAAATCCACTTTAAGCATATCATGTACTATGGCAATGGGACACAAAAAGGCAATGCTACAAATGCAGTCTTGTAAATAAGTAATACTTACTTCAGTTTCCGACATACATGACCTAAGTTGTTTAGCAGAGGCTCCCACTTGTCCACAGTAACCTTCAATTTAAAGAAAAACAGAAAAACTACAGATTAAAAAAAACCTTGCATAGAACAATGTTTTTAAGACATACAACACATTGATTAACTCAGTTAGCTGTTACCTCATTCCCTATGGCTTTAATCTTCTCCAGTGCATCAAGAAAATACTTTTCTGCCGTCTTCCAGCTGAAACACCAAACACATTCTTGGAAAGCATTCAAATAATCTCTAAAATAAATTTTTAACTGTCTGCAATCTGTGTACTAGTACACTACAACTGTACACTATACGCATTATGATTCACTCATATTTGCATTTATACATATTTTATTAAGTTCCTATACTGTGTTTCAATACCAAGATTATATAAAAACCAACACAAATATTACGCAAAGACTTCCTCAGATCCCCACCGACTCCCAGCATTACAGCAGAAACGTGTTTACAGCCTGCTACACAAAATGGTTTTGGTCTATAAAGTTAAGCTCCCCAATCATGACAACTACATGTTTTAGGTAACTCAGTTCCTTAAATTAATTAATGCTTCACATAATCCACGCTTAAAGGTGAGGCTACCTCTGTGTGTGCCAAATTCGAGACCAGTGGGAAACATCAGGCTTGTGACATCCATCCATCAGACACAGTTTACGTTGCCAACATCATTTGCTCACAATAACATATATGCCAATTTTGTCCAGCGAGAGGTTTAAGTGTGCTTGTGGCTTCATACTCACTCTCCATTTTGAAATGCAACGACTGCCACCTCATGTATGACAAATGGATCCTCCGGAGCGATGCTAAGAGCCTGGCTGAAGAAACGTTCCGCTAACTTGGAGTTGTTGGTCAATCCATACTCCAGTCCAATGTAGAGCATGGGTAAGTGACACCTGAGTAACAGAGTACAGGAAACATGAAGGCTGAAGCTATCCTCCCTATATATCCTCTTATTATGCTTAAATAGTACTTCAAACGAATCTGAGTTTAGAGCACTTAAAAATAACGTAAATGTTTAACATGAACTAAAACCAAATTGTCTAGAAAAATGATCAAGCAGCCAAAAAAACAAAAACAAACAAACAAAAAAAAACAGTACTTAAGCATTAATGTAAAGCAATGGCTTCTGGTTTCTTTTTAGTCCAAACAAGGAAAGGCTTTTATGCTTGTGGTTGTCAGTATGTAATATGGCACACATACAGCAAAAATATATGCACACTAACATAGTGTGGAAGCTATTAATATTGGTCATATGTAAATTTTTACTATTTAGAGAACTTTTGTTAGAAATACATGACTCTCTTGAATCCGTTCTGTGATTGAGGCTTTCACAAAATTCCTTACCAAGTGCAGCTCTGAAAAGAGAAACATTTACATGCGTGTGGAGTTAAGCATTCTAGGATACATCAGTCATCAACCTACCCTTTCATCAGCTGAGCAGCAGTGAAGTAGGCAGCCATAGCTTGATCATGCTCACTCTCCACTGCAAAAGAATGCCCATAGGCAATCCACGCAGGACCGTAAGTCCTCTCCAAAGTGGTGGCTTTGCTAAAGGAAATGTATAATAGCAAATATGTTTGACCGACAGTAACAATTTATTTTGTAACAAAAGGATATAGTTCCTTTAAGAGTGAAGTTAAATACCTGAGGTATCGTCGAGCATGCTCGTTTTTATGGCCAACCATGAGATAGTAACACCCAACAGCAAACCAAGATACCTGATAAAAAGATTTTATTTGGCTATCAATGCACTACTTAAAAATGCATTAACAGTGTAAAGCAATATAACAGACACAATAAATATAGAAAACAACTTACTGGATTATTGGGATACAAGTCTACAAGTTTGTGCGAGAGGTAAAACAACTCTGCATGGAGACAAAAAACAAACAAAATCGTTGAACTGATCTTCAGAGCAACCAAACTAAACATGCTGTATGTAAAAATCAGTGCATATTACCATTTGCTTTCCCAAGCTCCACCAGTGTGCCTATGTGCACTGGTAAACAGCTGGCGTGGAAGGGGTCTTTAACCATTACCCTGAAATGCAAACAGATATATTTCAGATATGTCACCAAAATCAGAAGTGATAGAAAATTTATTTCTTACTATGAGCTATCATTCATAGATCAAAATTTATACAAATATAATCTAGTGTACTTAAAAGAAAGCAAAATCTACTGCTTGACTTTATTTTCTTATATTCTACGGTCACAGTAGGTCTGTATGTAAACTAAAATGAAACCCTGCAACACCTACATTGAAGTGAGCTTGTAGCACATCTTGAAATCACAGTTATAATAATGCCTCTCAGCAAGAGACACCACTACATCCAAGTTGTCCTGAAGACCATTGACCATCTCTGGCACTACCAAATCACTGGGCTTGTTATACTGCAGAGGGAAGCAGAGAAAGTGTGTGTCATGTGCATGCCTGTGAAAGTCTGTAGCAAGGTTAAAATGTGAGAAGGTGAGAAAACCAGCAAAACAAGATCTTGGGGGGGGGAGAAGACCCACGGAAAGAGACTGCGATAAAAACAGGACAGAATATCCAGCATACAGCAACAACAGAAAGCAGTCTCGCTCCATCCAGTTGTTAAACTAAATGCACAGCCCCCTACCTTCTTTAATTTGTTCTCAAAAAGGAAGTGTAACAGCTCCTCCTCTTCCTCAGTGCACTGTTGGCCCAAAGGAAGTGAGTCAAGGAACTCTTTCTCTGTTGACAGAAGAAAACATGGACAATTAAATATGTACAGTTATTACACAAGTTACTGAAATTATAATGCCAGTCATATGCAGAAAATGAAATGCTTAGAGCACGCTGCGGCCACAGATGAGTCTCACCTTCCTGTGCAGTCAACATGTGGTGGGACGTTAAAAGGTCAAAGGCTTCAAAGCAGTACACATCCAGTTTTAAGGCCTCTTTGTAGCTGGAGGTGGCCAGTGGTCTGTTATCCATTGCATCATAGATCTTACCCCGCAGGAGACAGATGGAGCTGTTGATCTGAAACATTTCAAAGGGAGCACAGAGGAACAGAAAGAAAGGTTAAAGCCCATGATACGCCACATAAATTCATATAGTGTTAATACTCCATACATAATGAGACTGGACAGCATTTTGAGAGAATTCTCACATCCTGACAGGGATGCACATTTGATTTGGCAGAGGTTTGAAGCCAGATGCCCTTTGTGACGCAACCCCAAAGGGATCTGTGTTTTCTCCCAGAAATAAGCTGGGGACCTTTCCCTTGTTAGGCAAATATGTAAAGTACTACACTTAGGAGGCCACTACAGGAGCACCAGATAGAATTTAATTCTGTAAGAAAAACTATACACCAAATGGTCCTTTAAAACACCACTTAGCGCTCTGCAGTTATTACATCAAGACAATATGATAAAAGCTGAAATAATATTAGTTGTGTAGTACTTCATAAATCAATCTCTCGCTCATAAAATAAACACAATTACCTGATATAAATATTGCAAGTGAAAAATGGCTTGCACTTTCTAGTTACAAATAATGTTTTGCAGAAACCAGAACTTGCCATGCCTATAATCAATGGATATTAATGTACTACATCGAGATTTTTTAGACTAAAAAAACATAAACTTGCTGTTATCAAAAATGGTAAAATAAAGTATGTAGAGAGACGGCCCGTGAGACTATGCGTTTAAACATTCTGAAATTTTGGTACGTGCAACACAAATTGAGGATTTATGTTATTTATGCCAAAAAGATTAAAAAAATGTTAGATTTTTTTTGTGTTCCAGAACTGCACATGGCTGAAAAGTAAGGCTGTGCCATATCATACTGTCCACAAATAATAAAGGTATGAAATTTATGTTACCTAGCACAGAAAACAATGGCACAAGCTCTGACAGTGAGAACAGCCTGTCAGCCTCTAATGACAGGGCTACAGGAGATCAGACCTCCAACAAAGCACAACAGTTTTCCAAAATGCATGTAAAAACGGCTCCTGTTAAAGGTGCTTCACAAAAAGCAAAAAAATACCCTGGAGTATAACCAGGCTATGAAGGCATGTGAGGAGGAGATACCATCAGCTTGTGGTGTGGGAACCAAGTCAACAAATGACTCAACTCACTAGTTGCACTTGCTAGCTGTACTCTATATGACAGTATGAGCAAACTGTGTATGGAAATTTATGACACAGTTACATGGTGGGAATGCAGTGCTTTAAGCAGCTAAAAAGCTTAAAAAGATCAACCCAAGATGCAACATCCCAGGTAGAAAATATTTTTCAGTTTCAATTATATGACATTACTGAGCAGGCTCCTAAAGAGTTACAAAGTTCGGTTATTTTAGGTAAACTAATTTGTTAAGCGGTTATTTCATACTTTTATTTAAAAATTCCAGAGAAAACACTACCAATAAAACATTGTTCAGTATTCGATTATCTATATCATGAGAAATCTAATCATTGTTGCAAATTTCCCTGAAATATTATGATATCGTTTTGAGGCTATATCACCCACCCCTACTGAAAGGTAAGAGTTCTATAAGAAAATTACTCTGCTTCATAAAGCTACATGTTTACAGTCCTCAACAAAAACAGCTACAGCACCAGTAAATGTGTCCAAACTTTTGAGTGGTACTGTATGACATGTCCAAATATAATTCACCCAGCACAAACACTATATTTCAGACTTACAGAGGCAGGGGACATGTCCCAGTCCTTGGTTGATTCTAATGTTTCACTGTCTTCCTTTCCACTCCTGTCCAAAACCTTTTTACTACCTGGCTCTTCTGCATCCAAAATATCCAAGGCCTGCTGGAACTCTTTGGCAGCATACTAGAAAAAGCAAAAATAAGCAAGTCAGAAGTATTAAAAATATCAGACAGGCGTGTCTACCTAGTTAATTTAGAAGACTGGAGAAAAAGGTTTAAAAACTGGTATGTTGTGTATCTCCGTTTACTTACATGACACCTAGCAGCAAGATATTGACAAGCTCCGAACAACTGTTCAAGAGAAGACACATGTTTCAGACTCCGCACTGACATAAGCCAGACTATGCTGCTGACTTTTGTGTGGCGACTTGTTTAACTTTAACATACACCACACACGTATTAATTAACGTTATAAACGCAACTCTCCACTTTTCAACACTCTCAAAACTCACTTTGTCAAGTTTCCGTGAACGGAGGGCGTGGGAGGCTCTGTGGTACTGTGAGGTCAGATAAAGGCACTGAGCAAGCCAGTAGATGTCCTGGGGATCCTCTGCATGTAAACAAAGAAAAGGTTATCAATGTTGAGGTTAGAAAGTCATCAGTAGTGCCGCCGCTAGGATGCTAATCTGTTATCCGCCAGAACCTTTACTACAACTTTCTTTTCCGGCTGTTAATACAGCAGCAACACGAAACCACTTCTCATGAAACACCAGAGACACCGACACTAGCTCTGCTGCTAAAGATAACAGACTGACTGGTGAAGAAATGCTGCGCTATTAAACAGGCTACTCACTAACAGAACTACCGTAATTCACTCACCGTGAGAGAGGGATGCTATCTTGTCGGCCCAAAACAGAGCACTCTGGTACTGTTGCTGCAAAACACACAAAGACACAACATCAGTCTCTAAAATAAATGTCATACGGCTTACTGATTGCTATCTTTTTAGACAGGAAAACGATAAAGTTCTGTTACCACTGACGATAAGCGTGCTAAAAAAAAAACCTAGCGTGAGCTAGCAACACAGAAACTAATAGATGTTTTGATACCTGATCAATGTACTGCCGCACCCGCTTTCTAAGTCTATCGAGATTCATTTTGACTTTTTAAAATCGACGTTGACGTTCTGACTATCAAAAGTATGTCATTCTAAGAGACGGAGAAAGCTTTGCATTAAAACAGCAGGTGAGATCTCGCTAGCTGCGCAAAATCAAATACGCGGCTTCTTTCTGCAACGAGTGCTCCGCTAAAGCATACCGTAAGGAAACTAGATCGTGATAGAAAGTTCCACCGGAACGCTTTTTTTTTCACCGTGTAGCCCCCCCCCCCTCCTTCTCTCTCTCTACAAAACAATAATAATAAACACTGTACATGCTTTTAATTAATCCGTTTATTTATTCTTTTACTAGTTTTCACATGAAGAAAAACTGCGCCAAGAGAACTACCTGTCAGCTGAGCTTGTTTACAGTTTCTGATAGACTTTACTTATCCCAAATCTGGGAAATTATTTTGCTAAATTAAACACTACAAATACAGACCAAATCAGAAGACCGGGATACAGCTAAAATAAAATGAAATATAGCTATGACTAGTCTGAACTAATCTGAAAATAAATGCAATGAAGTAAAATAAGAATAAATTGACAGACAAATATTAAATTATAATATTATATGAAAGAAGTGTTTCAAAATTAACAAAACATGAAGCATTTCAAATCTAAAAAAAAACAATAACAAATACTAGATGGCATAAAGTTTTATTTATTGCGTATGTTTTTATTGTTAGGTGTATTAGGGGTTCTGGACATTTTAAATACACCAAAAAGCAAATGACTTTTTAACACAACAAGGGTGTTTATTTATTATTATTTATTATTTCTTTGTCTGGTAGTGCATTTGGTTTAAAGGTATAGGCTGACTCTTTGTGTATCTCTGTTCCTGTCTCCTCTTCCTTGTTGCTTCCTTCCTTGATGCTGTTTTTCTTCTTTTCTTTTGCTTCAGAATCAACTTTGACATTATTCTCGTTGCTCGCATGCGCAGGACTGCGTGTGGTTGCATCTTTGCTTTTGTTCTTTACCATATTTCCTGTTCATCTTGCTGTGTTTTTCTTGTCCCTAGCATTAACACACAACATCAGGTTTTTACATTTTTATCTGATCTGAATAGCACTGTTAAACAGAAGCATGTGGAACATAGAAGTTATGGGATGCAACAAAAAAGAAAGAAAGAAAGAAAAATAAACCTTTTGCTGATTTGCTCTGTCTCGTGGGTAGTGAGCAATTCTTTCCATCACCTCAAGAGTTCTGAGCCAATCCTTGTGCCAGCTCCTCACACTATAGTAAGGTTTGCATTGGCTCAGTCTAAATTGGATCTTTTTATTCTTTTTTGGCAATACTGAGCCTTTCCACTTGTTGCTTTTTGTTCCCAAGTCTACACTGAAGAGAAAGAAAGACAGCACAATAAGGCCTACCTTATTTCTTTGAAACACTTATTGTTCTGACACTGTTATTACAAAATTTAACTAACCGTTTCTTTTTATAGTAATTTGTGTTGTCACCTCTTCCAGGTGTCCTCATAATGTGTGATATCTTCTCTCTAAGTATGTTGTTTTCTCTCTGAATTGTCATCATTCTCATAGCTTCAATCTGAATGCAACACAATGTGATTAGGCAGTTTTAACTAAATGTAAACAGTGTCACGCCAAAAGAAAATTGTTATTACATTGTTATTAGTGATAACATTGTTATAACTTCAGGCTTAACAACACTGTACTCTATTTTCACTGGAGGTAAAAACTGGCCTACTGTAATTATAATTATTAATTTCAAGTGGTTATGTTTTCACACTAAAAGAACAACCTCATGTTTCTTTTGGTTGAGAGTCATATGACTATATGTCTCTGGTGGATCCGTGTTTACTATCGGTTTTGCTGCCTTTACCTTGGGGAAAGAAAAAAACACATACATGTCTGTCTGAGGCAGTGAGGTAGTTCAAGACATTTGGAATATTGGAAAATGATGAAAAAGATATTTAGTCATTTTCTCCTAACTCTTTTTCTGTGCATTTCATATACAGCCTTGTCCCATTTCTGCGGCAGGTATTTGTATATCGTGTGAAGCGAGGGCACATATACAGGTTGCAGTGACAGGTCCCTGCAAAGAGAAAACAGAAAACACACCTGCAAAAGTTCAAGTGCCTCACTCTCACCAGTAAACAAACAAACAAACAAATAGGCTTACACATTTCAACGACACTGGTTGAAATAGAATAAATCTGTAAGAAATCAAATCCACGAGGGGATTGTTTTGTAATGGCTCATGATTTTGGAAGTTGTAAAATTACAAAAAAAAAAAGAAAAAAAAGAAAAAGAAAGTTAAAACAACAAACATTTATTTTCTCCGCCTAAAATACTTAAAATTTCTCTCTTTTTCTGTCTGTGTTATCACTGTGGTCCAAAAACCCACAAAGATTGTGCAATTAAGTCTGCTGACATCCAGCTGTATGTTTACTAATGAGACAACAAGTCTCTCTATGTGGCAGTATGTGTTTCTGTTTCATAGGCAGTAGGCTTAACATGAACTTAATTTATATCTGGTCCCTGCCATGTAAAAAAAGCGAATCCCTCCAAAAGTGAACAATAGGGTGGGGTTGAACTAAAGGAGGATATTTTTGCTAAATAAATAAATAAATAAATAATAATAATAATAATAAAATAAATAAATAAATAAGCAGTAGAGATGGCACAGTTTTTAAAAAAGTGTCCAACATCTCTTAATCCAAATAAATGGGACCGTCTGTGAACAGGCTGCGTCAACAGTTGGCGCATGCGCCAATAAATTAATTAGAGTAAACAATATGCTTGCAAACTCAGTGCCTCCGGGCTCTCTGACTCACCTTGCGGTCTGTGGCTGTCTTGCTTTCTTGATTTCTTTCTTCATCTTTCCAAGAATGTGTTCAACCATCCACGCTGACGGACGGACAGAAAACTGCAGTCTGTTTTGCGCCAGTCATACACGGTTGCCATGACAGCGGCTCGAGAGAGCGGAGATGAATGGTTTCAAGCGATGCGCTTGTTTGGTTTGCTCCACACAGAGAAACACATACAGCCATAGAGATAGGCTAATTAGTGAGCAGACTGTAAAATGAGCTGCTGTGCGAAGATCCATTTACACGCAGTTTAAAGCTGGAAATGAGCTAGAACACAAACTGTGTTTTTAACATTTGAGTTTATCGACTTTTAAACTGTAAAAATAAATAATAATCTCCATATTTTAGAGCGACAGTGAAATAATTAAACGTAGAATTAATTTATAGGCTGTGATAGAAAAAAAAAATCTGCATTCGGTATACAAGTCTCTTGCGTTTTATGCCCAAAGAAACCTACATCAAAGCAACTTAAACTGACACTAGTGCAAACAGTTTATACACAAGAAATTATTCATGCCTGGCCACAAGAAAAAAAATGCCAGGAAAGTTGATAAACTGGATACACAAAGCATCACATTTCTATACTGTGATATCGTGTTGGATTATACCATCGTATGTATAAAGTATTATGCATATAATCCGGGGGGAAAAAAACATAAAAGGAGCAAATCATCAAAGATTTGTTGAATGAATCCCATTCAGGTGATATGACTCCATGAATGAATATACATCCAACACTTCCCCCTACTGACAGAAACCGGCTATGACGACTATTGGTACAAATAGTGTACAAATTACTGTTCAAATAACACACAAAAAAGAATAAAAAGCAGTCATAAAAAATATCACATCATCATTTTTCATACCCCATAAAATGTTCCTTCACTTCATGCATATTCCAAACTTGTAGATACTTAAACATGTAAGCAAACTATTCTACAAATATTACACAACAGCGGAGCTGTCTGAGATGTCAGCAGCTGATGTAAATATGTCATGGCTAAAGGCTTCCTGCCAATTACTTGGGGGGGGG
>JAVDPK010002456.1:514978-530614 GCA_034780415.1 Cichlasoma orientale
ACACACACACACACACACACACACACACACACCCACACACACACACACACACACACACACACACACACACACACACAAATCTCACTTTGTTTTTTTTTTGCTCAACAGTTAAACTGAGCTAGTGTGGAAATTTCAATTAATCTTTGTGAAATTTTATTTTCTTTAACTAAGTCTTTAAAGTTGTGTGATTATAGTATGGGCAAGTGTGTGTCACAAATTCCGAATTGGTTTAAATTCTGAACACCAATACCGTTTTGAAAGGATTCTTGTATAACTTTGGCTTTATGTATTTATTTATGTATTTAATATTCTGACTAAAAACCAAAGTTGCATTTTTATTGCAGACTGCAGGCCACATTTGGACATAAAACTCAAAAGCCTTTCCAGGGACTGCTGCAGAAAAGCAACTTTACTGCAGGATACTATCGCCACTAACCTTCATAGTGGGGATAGAGTGTTTCTGCTGATGCACAGTGTTTTACTCAGTCCAAATAAAGATTTAATGTGATAACGAAATGCTTAAACTTTGGTCTTATAAGAACATGGATGCTTCTATTTTCAGACTCTCCTGCAATAACTATTCATCAATTTGAAGAAAGTAAAGCAAAAAAACAAAGAACCAAAAAAAGCAAAACAAAAAACAAACAACAAAAACTAATTTTAGCTATATTTCTATGTTAAAACGCATATATATTGAAATTAATATTTATTAAAGTTCCCATAGTAAAGTGTATATATACATGTGTGTCTTAAATTTATAATAAACCTAGGGCTAGAATAAAGGAAATAAGTAGTTATGTCTAGTTATGATGTGAAAATACTATTTAAATTCATTTTGATGAAAAAAGAAAAAAAAAAGAAACAAGAGAAAATTATGTAGTGCTTCTTGTTAGTACCTCAAGTAATTCAGGAAGGCGATAATGATTCATTTAATGAAGCTTGTTTTCAGGTTTTGTTCAGAACGTCAGGGGATGCTAACAGTTCCAGGAGCTCCCAGAGGTGAATCTTCCATTGCACTGTTGTGGGAATGGGCGCTAAGATAGACGGTCTCTTTGGGACTGGGGATTGACGGTAAGAGCAGAAAATCATGCAAACATCACTGTTTGTGAATGTGTTGCTGTGTGTGTGCTTTTTGTGAGTAATGTTTCAGAGTTGTAATCATTTAATCTACTGAGATGTGTGTAACAATCACAAGAAGGCGATACAATCGCTTTCAGTTGCAGAGGTGAAAACACATGAAATGTGGTCAAATGTGGCTCAAAAATCTTTTTTTTTTTTCATCATTAGAGCTCGACATCTGTGAGACCTCAGATTATCCAATGCCATCAGATTATCCAATTCCATCACCATTCCTATTTCATTATGTTCAGCATGCCGGTAGAAGAAAAAAACAGAAACACAATCTCCCCTGTTAGTCACCTTGTTTCTGCTGATTAAGACAAATATTAGAAGTTTACTTAAATCTCGCACAGTTCCCTTATTTTCTTGTCTAAGCCTGTGACCAGTACCAACGGAAGATCAACAAGAGGTGCGCATTTCCCTGAGGTCAGGATTAAGATTTTTTTTTTTTTTTTAAATCTCTGTGATGGAAGTGGCTATGGTAACAGGTCCCATGAGAAGATCCTGTTGCGAGATGGCTGCATCACACTGACTTCCAGCCTGCTTGTTAGAACTGCTGAAGAGACACCTGCAATTAAGGAGTTGTGTAATTAAAATGAACAGTTGTCAGATTTAATAAAATTTTCTCATCAAAATCAGCCTGACATCTCATTTTCTAGTTAGCAGTCAGTTTACATTGCTCGTACCTTTCAAATCAACAGACTTCGAATGGGGAACTGACCAGGACACAAAAGTGCTTCCTCTGCCTTTAAGAGCTCTCGTCTCCACACCCAGTGATCATCTATCAGACTGCTGTTAAAGAGCCATTACAAACACTGTCTTGACCTTTTTAAAAATAGAAACAGACATGAGAGACACTGCTATTTTTTTTTTAGAGTTGACTCTGTTCAGCCACTATCTAGTGTACACTAGAATAAGAGTACAAACCAGAAAGTACAAAAAACTGTGTGTTGTCAACAGTAAATGTTTGAGCTTTTGCATGAGTGCCATAAGCTGCTTGGACTGCTGCTTTGTTCAAAACTGTTACAGTTCCCAGTGGTTAAAACTTCACTCTAACAACATGTGAAAACCCCTGTCACTTGATATGTAGAAAGTTGTTTTAAAGTCAACACAATTTTTAGGTAATGGATGGTAGAATAGGTAACGACTCTAAGGCACAGCTCTCAGTCCTGCTGCTCCATTAATGCTGCAGAGCTATAGAGGAACGGATGCTTTGACTGGGAAATAGGCTTTATCCCTCTAAAAGTGACTCTTTTGATGACAGTTTGGTGCATTCATGCTGCACTTCCTTCTGAATGCGGGAAGTTTGCCCCATTTTAATTCACAAACCCATGTAGGCCTATATCTCAGATAGATCTGTGCTATGAAAGGGTATAAATAATGAAGGCTACAGTCTTTATAAGTTAAAAAAGACCCACAGCACTGTTACGTAACAGTGGAATGAGTTATGAGGATAACAAATTAGCCAGAGTAGGCTTGAGTACAGTAACATTCAGGAGTAATCAGCTGCACTACTCCAACACAAAATCAGATTTGTGCTCATATTTGTCCTCTAAATGTAACCTCAGCTTTTTTCGCATCTATAAATGTCCTCTTGTTTCCCTTGGCAACTTCACCTCTTCTGAACATCGCAGCTTCTTGGTTACTGGCAAGGTCCCTCTTGCTTGCATCTTGGTTTAAGACTTGCAAAAATCCCTCATGCATCTTACAGGACAATCCTCATTCTTTTAACACGAGTCTCTCTCTCTGTCTCTTGCTTCTTATCGAGTGTTTCTAACACAGAAACTTTTAAAATTGTATTCAGTCTGATGGTGATGCGCTAAACTGGCATTGTTTATCTTGTTTAGTCCAAATCTTGGGATGCCTGCCATCCACCCATCTCTGTTTAAACACACACAGTACAGTTGTGGTCAGAAGTTTGTACAAACTCATCATGGGCATGGATCTCATGGTGATTTTGGGCTTTTAATTATTTCTTTGAACTGTTCCTTTTCCAGAGTGGAATCATTGTACTGCATACATCATCTTTGATGACTAAGAAAAGAAAAAACAAAAACAAGAATTGGGTTGGGAGCACAAGTTTGAATTTTGGATATTCTCTTATACATACAGAGTCTAAAGTATGCATGCAGACTCACATATATAGATACACCCCCCCACTAATGTTCAGTTAAACGTTTCTTAGCAAGTTGCACCTCAGCCAGATGCTTTTGGTATCCATCAACCAGCTTCTGACATAGTTCTGTCTGGATATTCGACTACTGTTCTTGGCAGAATCTGTAGAGTTAATTTACATTGGTTGGTTTCCTGGCATGGCACCAGTTTTAAAGCATAGTCCGCAAATTTTCAAAAGAATTGAGGCTGAGGATTTGGGAGGCAATTCTGGCAGCTTAAGGTTAGCCTGCTAGCTGTGTGTTTGGGATCATTGTCCTGTTGTAACACTCAATTGCATCCAAGTTTCAACCATCTAGCTGTTAGTTTGAGGTGAAGTTGAGGTGACTTTCAAGCTCGGTAGAATTGTACAACCTCTGTTCTGGCTTTATATAATATATTTCTACATATGTTTGCACATGTTTCAGTAAATTGCTACACCTGTTCCTCATTTTCTTAGAAAAATATAAATGAGGAGTGTCTCGACTTTTTCACAGTATTGCACTTAAACAATAAGGAGGTTGGGTTGATAGTGCTAGGCTCCTGCCATCAGTCAACCAAACCATTACATACAACCATCATTGTCCATCTATGCAATATGTATCTTAATAATGACACAAAGTGTAGCTGCTCTTAAAACATTTAAAATGCCCACTTATTGTGTGTACTGTAGAATCTCTAAGTATAAATTAGTCTCTAAACTCTTTCATTATATTCATAGTCACTAAATATGTCAGATTAAACATCCTAAATATTTTTACACTTCTGCATTAAATGAAGTAATAATGAAACAACATAAAGTAACTAACATTAAGTAACATTTGTTCTCCACCTACTTGTTGCATTTTATTCCCACACAAACAGCACAAGGCGATGTTTTATTCTTGGAGTTGCACTGACTCCCAAAATGTGTACTGAAGGTAAACAAATAGAGCTGAACAGAATGGTTCACTACGTGGTAGATCACTGGTCAAAGAGGAGATAAAATAGCTGGAGCATTGATGATCTTGTTGGCTCTTCAGGAACCAATCAATCCCATGATCGCACAGGGCTGTACATTCAGGAAAACTCTGGCTTGATGAGCATGTCTATGTAACTGTATTGCCACAGCAATATAGAGCAGCGCAATGCAGACAACTACAAGAGGCTAAAAATGGAAAGTGTGTTCATGATGAGGAAGCGAATATGTTCATTATGAGAATTCTCAGTGAACAGGAAACTCCCAGAGAGATGGTTATGAAAGGGCGTGATTTGAGTGCAGGCTTTATTTTTGGCCATGCGCATCATTAAGAAGTGATCGTGTGTACGTATCGCTTCTGGGTAAAGTTTCGAAGAGCCTGTGGGGAGTGAGGCTGAAGAAGGGCAGTGCCAGGGTCAAAAGATGCTTGGTATGACAGTGACCACTGTAGCATTACTAATATCTGCTCTCATATTGACCGCTCCATTTGATTCCTTCTCATCCTACTCAGTAAAGGCGCTTTTTGCCTTGCCCCAAAGCAGAACTGCTTCATTTATATTTCACCCAACTGTATTTGTGACAGATGTTTCCAACTGCTGACAATACTGCAAGAAAGCATTGAAACCCTGGATGATCTTTGTGCTTTTTGCATTTTAGTAGAGCAATTAATTCATTAAACACTTGAAAGTTGATGAACTCTCCAGCTGCTCTGAGTGTTTCTGAAAAACGGCAGGATACATAAAACAACTGTGAAAGGGAAAATTAAAAATTAATAAATTAAAGCAGCAAAGGGAAGACTCTTGATGTGTCGGTAATATGATGACTTAACTGAAGAATTATTCATTACTCTCGGGACATGAATAGGTTAAGCTCAAGTTCTTATGAATCCTTATTACATTAAAACAGAATTCATTTCTTAAAGTCATATTATGTATTTGAAGGGAGATATCAAGATGTCTTTTTTCATGTGTGCTTTATAAAGACTGTGCTGCTTGCTTTTGCTGTCCTACAAGAGAATTACACTGAAAATGGATGATGGGGAAATTAAAGACGGAGAGCGTAGATCATCATTTTGCAGCTATGATTAATATCATGGTAGACAGTTTGTATAACAAGCTGTCTATAGTCCCTGCATATGGTCTATCTTTATACAGTGGAGGATGCCTGAATCCTTACTGGGGCCAGTTTTATTGCCCTTATTGCTAATGAATACTGTTAGTCACAATGTATTTTTTAAAAAAAGATGAATTGGTTATAACGTGTGCACGGCTCCTCAGTTTATTTCATTGGCCTGTTGCCTTCTAGTCACAATGTCGGTGCACTTAAGAGGTTTTAGAGATGATGTCTAAACAACTTATATGGTTTTGCATTTTAGCCAAGAATTAATGTGCAGGAACTTACAGGAAGTCAAATGTAGATGCTAATATCAGCTGCTGAGTAGGCCCATATATGTACAGTACAGTTACAGTAGGCCCATAATTTGATGGCCAAAGAAATTTTTTGCAGTTTTGCTTCTGTACAAATTTAAATCCAACAGTCAAGATGTGATAAAAGTGCAGACTTTCTGCTTTAATTCAAGTGGTTTTACAAATATTTTGCATGAACTTTTTGGGAATTACAGTAATATTTATACACCGTCCCCCATTTTCAGAGGCTCAAAATTAGTTGGACAAACTAACAAAAATTAAAATATAAAGATTGTTTTTAATACTTAAATGAAAATCCTTTCTGTCAGTGGCTGCCGGGATTTTAGGACCCATTGACATCACCAAAAGCTGCTTCCCTTGAAATTCTCTGTTAGGCCTTTACTGCAGCCACCTTAATTGCAGCTTGTTTGTGGGTCTTTCTGCATTCACTTTTGTATTTAATAACTAAAAAGCTGCTCTGTTGGATTGAGATCAGGTGACTGACAGCCAACAAAGAATATCTAATTTCTTTACCTTGAGAAACTCCTGGGTTGCTTTTGCAGTTTGCTTTGGGTCATTAACCATTTGGACTGTGAAGTGCTGTCTGATCAGTTTTGCATCATTTGGCTGAATCTGAGCTGAGAGTACAGCCCTGTACACAGTTCATCCTGCTGCTTCTATCAGCAGTCACATCACCAATAAACAGGCCCGGTTACACTAGCACCCATACATGTCCACGTCATAACATTACCTCCACCATGTTTGACAGATGTACGCTTTGGCTCATGAGCTCTTTAACTTTCTCCTTACTTTCCTCTTCCTATAATTCTGGAACAAGTTCATCTTGGTCTCATCTGTACAAATACATTTTTATGGACTGTGCAGGCTTTTTAATATGGTTTCTGACAAAGTCTAATCTGGTGTCTTGTTCTTAAGTGTAATCAGCAGTTTGCACCTCATTGTAAACTTTCTGTCTTTCCATTCATGAAGGTCCCTCTTGATTGTAGATTTTGGCAACAATACATCTACCTCCTACAAGTGTATTTGACTTGTTAAGATGTTGTGAAGTTGCTTTTCTTAACTCATGGAAATAATTCTGTCATCATGCACTTTGGTTGTCTTCTGTGGTCTTTCAGGCCTTGGTGTTGCTGAGCTGGCCAGTGCATTCATTCTTAACGTGCACCAGATTGCTGATTTGGCCACTCCTAAAGTTTTTGCTATCTCTCTGATAGGTTTATTTTTGCTTTTTCAGCCTAATGGCGTCCTCCCTTCACTGACATCCCTTTGGGCCTCATTTTTAAAATTACATTGAAAAGCTACAAATACAATTTCAACCCTGAATCAACTTCAGATATTATGTCTGGAGGCATTGTTATTATAAAATAACAAGGGAAAAGGCCTCACCTGTCCATCAAGTGGCACTTCAGTCAACTGTCCAATTAATTTTGAGCCTCTGAAAATGGGGGACAGTGTATAAAAATGTCTGTAATTCCCAAACAGTTGAATCAAAGCTGCAAGTCTGCACTTTTATCACATCTCGATTGTTTGATGTAAAATTCACTGTGGTGGTGCACGGAAGCAAAACTTTAAAAATTGCATTTATGGTCAACAAATTATCGACTTAACTGTGTACTTCCTGTGCTGTATGCACAGGAAGTACATTGTCATGGTTCCCTGGAGCCATGTACCCCTCCCCTCTCCTTTTGCTCTCTCTCTCTTGCTCCCTTGCTCTGACTCTTTCGCTGTCTCTCCTGCTCTCAGGTGCTTGTGTGATTGGGGTTTCCAGGAGGCGTGGTCAGGGGCTGCAGCAGCTGGATCATCACACCTGTGTATCATTGCCTAATCAATCACAATACTTAAGGACTGGCTTTTCCTCCACTCACTGCCAGATTGTCTAGCTTGTTTGTGTGGTAATGTTAGGTTCCTAAGTCTAAACATTTAGAATAGTTGTTTTGTGTGTGTTTTACACTTGTTTCCTCTCCTAGGAATCCCTCGGTTTACTGCCCTCCAGTTTGTTGTGTTGCTGGAATCCTATCTCATGGATTTACTTCAGTCTGGATTTTGAACTCTCTTGCTCTCAGTTAACATACCAGCCTGACCAGTCCTCCAAATCCAGAAATGCTGACTTTGTTAGTCAACCCAGAATTTGTGAATAAAAAATTTTGAACTTTTCTGTGAGTCTGAGTTTGCTTTGGGGTCTTTCTGTCAGTCTGTAATCGTGACACATTTATTTATTCTGGTAACTTAATTGGTGCAGTAGTAAACCTGATGTTGCCTAATGTAATACAGTTTAATATAGTACAGTTTAGCTGTTTGAGACTAGTGAAGCACAGAAAAATGATTCAGGGCCTTTCAGCTCTGTGGCTCGATGTGAGCGGCTGCCTCGTGCATAGCTGTTGCAGCAGGGTACTCACTGGGCATATAGTTGAGTGAGAATTTCAGAGCAGAAGCTTGCCACAATTTGTTTACAATGAGAGTGTGTGTTTATGCGTAAATTTGTGTGTTTGTTTGAGTGAAGTCTTTGGATATGACTTGGTTCACAGCAGCTGTTCATTTTCTAGTGAACACTTCCTCCAAGCTGTGCCAAACACTGCTCCCTCTCCATCTCTGATTGGTAGACATCTTGGCTGGAGGCATCCTGGGAAGGGGGTGGTTTTAACACTGCTGCTAAAATGGAGACGCAAGTGGTCCCAGTCTGGCATTCCCTGAAAACACTGACCATAACTTGGGTGAGAGCACAATTTTGTAAAGTATAGTACAGAAAGATGGTTATGTAAGTGTGTAATGTACTAGTATTTCAAGAACTTTCACCAAGAGTATACTCTATAAGTAATAACATTATCATTCATTACACTTTTTAGGGGGAACTCCCCGCACCCCAAAATATAATCATGGGAATATCTGGACTTTTTGAGTGAGCAGAAAGTATATCAGGGTATTGACAAGTAAGTATTTATCTTTCATAGTTAGTGAAATACTCAGATTATCACGAAATTTCACCCTGCTGATAGCTACATTTATTTCCAATCAAACCCCAAAAAAACGTGTTTGAAACAAATTTCTGGCTCATTCATTTTAGAGCATGCTCACTGCTTTTAGTCAGTTCACCCAAGTATACCATATGTTGATGCAGATTGTTATTAACAAAATATTTTTTTTGTACAAAGAGTTAAATTACCCTCTGTTATAAAATATCTCTCAAAGTGTTATTTTAGTTTTCATTATATAATATCATATGAATCCTTCTCCATAAACCAGTCTCCAAATTATAACACTCATTCATGTGATATTCACACTCCCCCATGTGTGAGCCTTTTAAAAGTGTACAGTGAAACCACAGACCATGAGTAAAACTGGAGCCACTCCATTTTTCTCTATGCATCTTAAATCAAGTTATTTTTTCCCATCAGGGGAAAACAGGCTGTTAAAAACTCACAAGGGAGCCACTTCCTGCCGGCTGCAGCCCGGGCAATCAAAAAGAAGTATTCTAATGATCCCTGACAAAATTGTCAGATGATATCCTCCAGGGTGCGATGATACTTTACATTACAGTGGATGGATCGATAGCAAAGATGACATGAGAGGCCTCTGCAGAGAGGAGGAAGCTGGAGAGGCTGCAGTGCACAGACGCTGACTTGTGCTGATTCCCCAATGAGCCCACTTGACCTCACAGAACACGCGAGAATGTTTTGTGAGCATGCGTGTGTAAATTCATACGTTTCTGTGCCTTATTGTGTGTGTGTGTGTATATACAGTAAATGTGTGTCAACTGTAGCTAAAAAAAAATGACAGCCACCTCAATAAGAAATTCTCACCGTTAAGTTTTAAGCAGTGACATAGCAGGTTCATAATGTCAAGCACGTCTATCAGGAAACATTTTGTTTCAAAGTGGCCCACATCCCCAAGGAACCAGTCATCACAGACAACTGACAAGACCTGGGCGCCACAAAACTAGGTCATTAAAAGTGGATTAATGCTGCAATTTAGAGATGAACACACAACTCGCCATCATAAAAGGGCATACAAATACAAAGGTATTCGTAAAATGGAGGGATCAATAAAGTGATTTAACACAAGAATTCAATATTCACTGCAGATCTATAAAAATGAAAAATACAAATACATGAAATAAGGGTATAACTTCAGTCCCAAATGAGTCTGTTGGTTCCATAATCCTAGTGCCCCCCCACCCCCACCCCCCCGCACCATAGTGAAACCGGGCTGTGTAACACCTGTGAATGGAGTCAACGCTATACTGAGCATGGATCCTCTTCCAAACACTGGCAGACAAACTAACCTCTGTCATTTGTGCTGAGAGAGAGTTATGTTGACAGATCTAAGAGTTATTAAAAGATCAGAAGTATGGAAAACACATACAACAGAAGAACATCAAACAACAAATGCACCAGAAGTTCCAAATCAAATGTCTTTGGAGGGGGAAAAAAGCCCTGAAATTATGCATTCACATGTGCACACGTGGACACACGTACACTTTCTAGCTCCACAACCTGTGTTAAGGGAGGGCAGGCATAATGAACAATATCGTCTTCTCCTTTTGTCTGTGATGGAAAATCTTTAAATCCGTAGAGATCAGCCATCATACAGTGGTAACAGTCGCTCCAAGCAACATTAACTGGTTCCCTGTCCTCAGGGATGAAGAAACAAAACAGAGTAAGTAAATGTGATTAAAACGAAAACAACAACAACAACAATAAAAAAAAAACCTCACGAACAATTTTGCCTTGAAATTTCTACCACTTCTTCTCATGTTCTTCCTCGTTATCTTGACTTGGCTTGACTTCTATTATAAGTTTACCCCCTCCCCCAGTTCAATGTCTAATCAGGGATCTGTTGCTTCAGTGAGCTTCAAATGCTTAGATGACTTGAAACAGGTGCACACAAGTATCTACCGACCTATCCAAGTGAGTACTGAACACCTGCGACTTTAGAGCTATTAAGCACAATTTCTCATTTAACACCCATATAGCTGCACAGAGCTTCAACAGCTTGATGAAGCGAAAGCAAAGAAATATGTAGAAATGGAACAAAGGTAATAGTTATAAGTTCAGACTCTTTTACATGCGATTATATACATGTCCTCGTGCAGAAATCAGAGACATTGCCGTTACCAACATTTCAAGCTGAAACAGCTTGGGACAACAGTCTCTGCCGGATCATAAAAATTTCCGAGCATCACTGATATGACGGCGTACAAACCACGTGTTTACGTAATGGAAAGCCAATCTTTCAGTTTAACCCCTCCTACTCGTCTATTTCTAACAGGAGGTCCGACGCCAAAGAAAAATGATGCAAATGTTTTTATACAGGCGCCCCGTACTTTTGGAGACGCCAGTAGCGTGGTGCTGAAACGGCTTGAGGAGAACACCCCACAAAGGGAGCAAACGCACACTCCAGGAATCACGGACACACACACATACACCAAGAACCTTGGCTTTAATAGAAACGTTGCAGCGTGGGGGCTCTAAGAAATGAAAACTGAGGTTGGTGTCATCTGACCTCGCCAAGCAAGCAGGTTTGCAGGGGAAACGAACTGGACTTGATCCGGCAATGTGGTGTTTTGTTGGGGCTATCATTGCAGCAGTCTGTCCATAGGATGCATCCTCCCTTGGCTTTTGATGCTGTGCAGATCCACCCTCCTCTCCTCAGAGTGATGAACTAATAGGCAATGATTCTCTCCTCGGAAATCCACCGTGGTTTACTGTTTGCACGTTAGTTGTGTTTGTTTACTGGCGACCAGTCTCCTCCCGGTGCGACACATGCAATATATAGAGTATATTTTCTATTGTCGACTAGTTGAGGAGGCATTCTTTATACGCCAGAAGAAGAAAACACACCATTATCACGAAGTCTGACAGACAGTGAATATTTTGTCACGTGAATGAAAGCGCATAGGACTTGGATATACCTATTTTTCTATGATACAATTGGTAGCCTTGTTCGGGAGAACTGATCCAATTGTGTTATTATGCAACCGCAAGGATCTCATCTATATCTGGGTGTTTAAGACACTGGATTGCTCTTCGCCCAAATCAATGTGGTTTCTTTGGAACATTTTCAGCAAAGGAACGCATATGCTGCAGTGTCTTTGTGGCAAGAGTCTTAAGAAAAACAAGAATCCAAGTGGTAAGCTCATCACCATTTATGCCTACTCCTTCGTTTCTCAGTGAACCGGCTTTGTGCGTGCGTGTGTGCGAGAGTGAATGTCTGCGTTATTCTGTTATTTTGTTGTAATGATGATAGATCTGCAATCATATTTATGCAGCGAGTGGATCATGCAGAGGCGCTGGGAGGGGGGAACAACTTATTCTGTGCTGCTACTATATCGGCGAGCTCAGGTTTGAGGACGCAGCGCAGAGACACGCAGAAAGCACCCCCCTCCCTCCGCATCACCACGGCACCATGATCTCCTAACTTTTTAAATAACACTCGCTCTCCCTCCGTCTCTCTCTCACTCTCTCACACACATGGGGTTAGATGTTATTTCAGACGATCGGATCCACGCAGAGTTTTCTTTTTCTTTCTATTTTTTTTTCTGGGCAACGTGATTCCCCCTAACCAGATTATTCCATCCCCGGGTTGACTGCAGCAGCATTGCCCCCCTCCCTCTGCATCACCACTTCTCTATTAAACGAGCTACTCGCTGTGTTTTCAGCGAACCAGCCGGAGGAGACAGACTATTCTTTCATGTCTGTCACTCCGCTGATGCAGACCAATACTCATCATGCGGGCCCTGGGAAAGCGTGATTCTATACAGGCACCTGAGTTGCTGATTATATTGACGAAGGCAGGCATCTGGGGTGCGAGTAGGGCATGTAGAGAAAAACTGGGCACCGCTGCACTGAAGCAAATCCTGCACTTAAGCAGTCGACATCGTTTCGATTCAGATTGTGGACATTTTTTTTGTGTGTGTGTTTGTGTAAAATCAGTGTATAAGCTCTGGCTTTAGGATCACCGCAACATATTGTTTTTATATTCTACCAAAATGAATGTAACATTGCAGAGCTCCAGTGTGCCAGGAATTCTTATTTCAACAGGCTGTTGTAAAGCCCCCAGGTAGACAGCATGTAGTGCGGGCTACTTGTTACCTCATGTAGCGGGTTTGAAGATGATGGGCTGAGTAACAGCACAGTTCTTCGACACTGCAACTGCAGTATAGTAGATCATCATCATACTGTATCGGGACAATCACGCTGCAGGAGTGATAACAGGACATTGCCTACTATCAGTTTTATTAAAAAGTTAAATTTTACAACATTATGTATCCACAGCAAAGGTTAGCCAAGGTTTGTGTTGGTATAGTTCACAATAGTGTGAAACCATAGTTAGCCTCAGGTTGTGCCTTCAGTGTAGCAATACGCATTTTTCGCATATAGAAGTAGGCCCAGCTACAAAAGCTAATTTGGAGGCATTGCCAGATTCTTCAAAGCCTTTCCTGAATATGGCAAAAATATATAATGAGGGCTACGCAATAAACGTGATTGAATTATTTTCTCAAGATTAAAACTCCAAGCAGGAAATTGGCATAACTTATTGTTGATCTTCTGTATTTATTATGTCATAAAATATAAATGTTTTTATATTTGTTAACATATATAAGCTATCCATTTATATTATGTTATAATGGATTATAATTGTTCTTACTCATATTACCTAGAAAGCAGAAAGATTATGTTACCACTGGCCATGGCCCTAACCTAAAAATTACCCAGGTCATTGTTTGGACCTGGGAATTTTTTTTTCAAAACAAGACAGTAAACATTGTCATGAAGCGATGTGTGACACTCTAGTTGGCTTTTAAGTTGAAAAGATTTGTCTATCACAACATGCATATTTCTATATACACTGTTGCTCCTGCAAAAGAGGGAAGCTGTACAAAGTAAAACCCTTTACAGAATAAAAAATTAATGGTGTTGATTGTATTGTATTGGTTACAGCTCTGCCCCTGGCTGCCATCTTCTCTTTAGTTTAAGGAACGGAATTGCAACTTGGAAAGACTTTAAAAGCCATTTTTAGTAGTTAATGGAGTAGGCTTTTTTTTCTTTTACTAAAAAAGCTGAAGCTCTCTCCAAAAGGGGTAAGTGCTGTTATACAACCTCTGCATTTTTTTATTTACAAAGTTTTGCTACAGTCTACTTTTGATTAGATTAGAACAGATATACTTTTAAAAATGCAACAAAGAGTGTAATAACTAAAATCAAGAACAACCAATAAACAACAAATATGTACAATTTTTTATCTATCTATCTATCTATCTATCTATCTATCTATCTATCTATCTATCTATCTATCTATCTATCTATCTATCTATCTATTACATGTCTGCAATCTTGGGCTGCAAGCCACAGAAGGCTCTGGAGTGATAACTGACTGAGATCAGTGCAACAGCCACTGCAAGACACTAACTTGTGCTTAATGCAATTCATTCAGTCAATCAAAGCTGAGACTAGCTGTCAGCTGACTGAAATTTACAGCCACGTTCTTGTCAAAGGGAGAGTACCTTTATGTTTGTTCCATGACGGACTGCTATTGAATAATAAAGTGTAGGTGTGGGCACAAAATCTTCAGGGCGTGTGCTGAAGCAGCTGATGGGGCCAGTAGTTTACTGGGAAATGAAGTAGAAGCCAGCACGCAGACTGTGTCAGTGGGGTGCAGTAGTGTTTCGAACAACTAAAAGCTGCTAACTCACTGAATCGGCACTGTCGGGCTAATCACACAACCGCCTTGTTTCAGCTCCAGAGATGCCTTAGAAATCTTCACACAAGTTGTTGTTAAAGTGCCATTGTCATAGTGGGACAGTGAACCCTTTGTGTGGCCCCGTGTCAGCAAAGTGTTTCCTAAACTGTTCACTAGGCCTGAGGTGCAAAGGCCTAGACATAGTGCTCCAGCTCTTTGGCTATATTTTTAGTAACACAGCAGAACTGAGAGAACACGGAAAGACCAATCTAAACAGACTGTATCAATATGGCTGTCAGTCTTTGTTAACGTATAAACACCAGTTATTCACACAGGATCTCACATAGTTTAGTGTTGAAACGAGATGACATGAATGCAGTGTATAGTTTAAAGCATCTCCTCTCTTCAGAGTGCTCCAGATCAGGTTAAGATAAACCACAGTGTGGTTCTGCATTATGATGCAAGTGAAGTGTTGGGTCAAAGCTCCGTAACACAACACAGAATGAGTCACCTTCTTGTTGGATATGGCAGTTTGCCATCATGTAAAACGGCGTGTCCACTTTTAGCCCTTTTTCAAAACTGCCTTCGGATAAAGTCACCAAGCCTTTATACTCAGTGACCTGTTAACATTCTTCCAGTTGTGTCTCTGTTTTCCAGCAAGATTGTTGTTTCATCTGTGGTGGCTTGTCCTTAGGGTTGGTGGTCTGGTACAGCTGCTACTGCGGATCTACTCTTAATGTTCACTCTTGTGTAACAGTATGGGTACATGTCTTTGAGAGAATGTACTTCATTAAGTGAATTAAAAGTGATGAAGCAGCTTAGTGGAAAGGATGTAGATATAGTAAGTTTAACCCTGCAGCTTAAGTGGCAGTGACGACTGTATAAATGCCCACATAGATGTCATTATAAAAGTTTGAGAGTGTCATTGAATGATGCATGCAGCCATGAAAGATGGTTTAATGAGGGCATTTGTAGTGCACTGCTGAGGAGCAAGTTATATCATGACCTGCCATAATCAATAAAAGCATATATCTGAGTGGTGCTCCCTGACATATCTTGGGCTGAAATGTTTTAAATGTAGAAGGTAAATAGTCGGGTTGCTGAAAGAGCAGAATTGCAGTGGGTGCGTGAAGTCAGTGGGTGGCTCCCTCAGAGCACCTGATTGACACATTGACAGCTCATTGACAGTAGAGTGACAGTACAGGTGAGGTCGCACAACACCCAGACCCCCAGGCAGTGGTGGACAAAGTACTCAACTCTAGTACTCAAGTAAAAGTACTGATACTCGTGGTCAAATTTTACTCAACT
>JAVDPK010002456.1:530714-543554 GCA_034780415.1 Cichlasoma orientale
GCCTGGGCCAAGGTGGAATCGAACCCAGGCCTTCCAGATGGTATTCTAACTGTGAGAGGAAGCAGTGCTAACCACCGCGCCACCGTGCCGCCCCAGAGCTCCATTGTAGTGTAATTTAATGTATTTAAAACAGGGAAAATAACTTTTCAGTCTTTTCACATGAAAAAAGTTAAGTATTGATTTTTGGTTTCACAGACCTTTTTCTAGGTCTGCTTTTTGCTAGTGTCCTTGTCATTGTTGGTGGCATGAGGCAGTACCTGCAGCCCATTCAGATGGCATAGGTGGTCCAGCTCCTACAGGATGGCTCATCCACACATGCTGTCACAAGAAAGTTTAAAGAGTGTGGTGGAGATATCACGAGCTGGACCATTACACGAGGAACGCTAGACAGGGCCATAGAAGCACATCAACCCAGCAGCAGGACCAACATTGCAAGAGCCCTATACAGTGACCCTAAGTGGGCTACTCATGTGCATGTGTCTGACAAAACTTTCAGTGGGACCTGTGCATCCGGCATGACCAGTTTGGCAGTGGGTCAGTGATAGTTTTGGAAGGCACATCCATGGAGGTTCGCACAGACCTTCATATGCTAGCCGACAGTGCCATTAGATACCAGGATGAAAGCCTCAGACTCATTGTTAGACCTTATGCTGGTTCAGTGGAGCTCATAGATGACAAAGGCATTGCTGCCACTCACTGTCCCTCACATTCCCCAGACTTGAATCCAGTTAAAAACATCTGGGCTGTGATATAATGGTGCATATGATGCTGCCAAATAACACCACAGACTGTGCAGGAGTTCAGTGATGCCCTGATCCAGATCTAGGAGGAGATCTGCAGGAAACCATCCACAGTCTCATTGGGAAGATGCCCAGACATTGTTGGGAGTGTATACAGGCACTACTGAGACACATTATGGCACAAGTCAGATCAATTTTTAACTTGAATTTTTGGTATGATTTTTGAATCCAGTCCTCAAAGGGTGATAATTTTGGTTCCCACTGACCGGTTATGTCATTATTTCATTCATCCTCAACCAATGTAGGATTTAACTGTTAATTCTTTTGAGCTGTGTATTTACCAATGCACAATTCCAATACGTGCATGCATTTGCTGAAAAACTGAACCTCTCCTACCATCCTAGCATTTCTCTTTATACACATTGTAACTGCTGAATAATCTGTGGTACAGATGGAAACAGAAAATAATCCTCATGCAATTTATCTCTATGAAATAACCTCTTCACTATTTAGAAGAGATCAATAGGGTAGCGACCATTTAAACATTCACAGTGAGAGACAGTATAATATGGTATTCTAGATATGCTGATTCAAAAAATTATCTCATGCTGAATATTTAATTCAAGGAATACTGCATTATGCACTAACACTAAATCGAGATTAAAGTATAATGACATCTAATGTAAGTTAACCATTGCGTTAAGGATAAAATAACGGAGAGGCAATTACCCTCAGTCTGTACAGAAAGGGAAACAGAAAGGGATGAAGGGGTAAGAGATAGGTGCCACGCTTTCCCAAGAGACACAGAGGAGGCAGCTTGTTTTACATGCAAATGATAATGGAAAAATGAAGACTGATTGCTGCTGCTGTTGAGAATCACATGGTAGATTGACAGAGATGTCATTAATGAGAAACAAAGCAAAAACTGTCTCATTTTTTTTGTTAGTTTATCTTCACAACTCTTGGTGGTCATTGCTTTGTTTCTGGCAGAAAGCTGGAGCTGTGTGTCGACTATTGTGGGCAAAACTGCCATCACCTGTGCGCCGTTCAAAAGCCATTTATAAAGAAGTTGAGAGTCCTCCTAAATCACTGGCGTAAAACAGTGATGGATATACTGGAGATGGAAGCATTCACTTGTGAAATGTCATAGAAAATGGCCCATTCTGCAAATAAATTAACATGAGCAGACCAAGAACAGAGCCTTCTAGACAAGCAGTAACAGAGAAACTGCACTGCTTTTAGACTGAGTTCTACTTTGTTTTTTGGACTTTGATCTTAGATCTGAATGAGGACGTAGAAACCCACTTACTCTACAATAACTGAACTTGTTTTGGCCTTTCTTTGATGTTTCCTTTCCAATTCAGCTCGCAGCATGACCACTTAGATCAACAGTAAACTCTTATCATTTCTGATAGCTTGGACAGCATGTCAAAGAAAAACGGATAAATTAGTGTTGCACACAGGTATGTTTAAAAAGCTGATCAAAAACCTATATATTAGTGCACATGGCTAACAAATTGGTTTACCCCAAGAGAACTCTAGCTTAGAAAATCAAGTTCTCTATAAACCCTTGCGTTTCATAAATGAGCATCATAGACAAGTCTGTTTGTAGTTTTGGTTGTTTTAGTGTATGTAAACACACTAATTGTGGATTCTTATCCACAGGTTTTCACTAAACAGTCCTCATGAGCACACTGTGTCATGTGATGCTGTGTGGTCGGCAGGTATAGGATCCAGTGCAGGACTCCGGAGACAGGACTCAAACTCAAAAAGTTGCAGCTTTATTGCTGCAAACACACTGAATACACAAATACAGAGCAGGCCAGGGACTAAATAAACTGGGAAGTAAGAGGAAGTACATCAGGGAACACAGAGCAAGGGGAGCTGACGACAACGACACAGCAAAGGATGAGCAGAAACGCAGATATACACACCAATGTAACGAGACAAGTGGAAACAGCTGGGAAGGGAACAACACAGGAAGCAAAACTAAACACAATGCTAGCAAAATAAAAGGAATTGACTACATATGACAGAAATGCAGACTTGACACACAGGGAGGCAAGAACACTGATGAAAAACCACTAAACACTGTAACAAAAAACTAAACACCCAAAACTGAAACACTAAGGAAAAATACAAAACTGCAAAACCTACAATAAACTAAGAATCTAAACCAGAAGCAAACAATGAAACGCAACAGAAGAATTTAACAATATCCGGACTTCAAAACCCCAAAAACCCCAAACACTGGGCAAAAGGCCCAGCCCCATGACAGACTGAGAATAAATCCGCTAGATTATTTAGAAAGCTGGGGTTAAAAGTTTAAGTACACATCGTTTTTCACTTTCAGGAGAGCTAATCTAGCAGTTTCCCCCTGCTCCCATTATTTAAGCCAAGCTAAGCGAACCACATCCTAGCTTCAGCTCCACACTTGACTCAAGGATTGTGATCGTTTTCACAGCACATCGGTATAGCCCGTAAAAGAATGAAATATTTCTTTAACGATCAGATTGGAAAAGCAAATAACCTTTTTTTGATATCAGGATGCAACGTAACAGTATGTAGTTGTGGGATGTATGAATCATCAGTTTCTGAACAGGTGTGTGAGAGGACTGACCTGTGACAGCAGGCTCATGAATAGGCCTAATCTAGCTTTGCTGAGTGTTAAGTCGAGCTTGTAATGTACATTTTTCCTGTATAAAAGAAGTGTGATTAATGCAATTACATGGCAATATGATGCAGATTTAGGTTTCAGCGCCTTCAGGCTTTTTTCTTTGCTCTGAATATATTCTTTGGGTTTAGCGTGCTTTGACTTTATTTTTTTATTGACATATTGCTTTCTCTAACCAACTGATCTTACTGACTGCTGCATCTGTCTCTCCAGGGTTTTCAGCATGCTCATTGTTTACTCTCTTTTGTTATTATAAAACCTGTGAAGGAGCAGGGCTGATGGCTGTCTACACGCTTGCTTTATGTCAAGCAGTGGCTACATGCTGTGTGTTTTTACTGGTCCAAATGTCATCTCACAGAGACATGCTATAATTAAGCTCCAAACCATTAAACTAGCTCTTTCTTTTTTCTGTCTGAGCTCGGTATGCATTTACGTTTGCCGTTGCCTTGCATTAGGCATTTGAATGCTACCCTCTTTCCTTGCCTTTTTAAGCTTACGGTCTAATACTTCGCAGGTGGGCTCCTTATCTTCCTCTTATCTGTGTGTGATGCACTTTATTTATTTTTCCTCGTCCTTTGCTGTATCACTTTTCCCTGCAAGGGCAACACTGGCTCCCCTAGACCTGCTCCAAAATGACCCGTCAGTAAAATCTGATCCTTTTAGACTGAGTAGGACCAGACTTTTGCATGCCAAAGTCTTGGTGATGGGGGCCAAATGTCCTCCCAGTGCCCTCCAACTCACCAACGGCAGCAAGAAAAGGTCTCCTAATCTCCCGACAGTAACTCTAGATTCTGTTGACACTGACAAAGAAGGTTGCAACAGCAGAGGGGTGCAGACATGTCTTTCTAACTAAATCAGCAGTCTTTCTGAGCAGTGAGAATAGAGCTGAAATATGGGCGAGTGACACTCACGAATCAATGCAAGAAAGAGCAAAATATGTCAGATTTGAGACTTTATAAGAGAATGAGAATTGACATAGAAGCTGGGCCTCAGCCATTCTTGAATTTTCTCTATCAGGAAAAAAAAAAAAGGAAAGTCATCATGTTTTCTTCCAGTCAGACTCTTTAAACCTGAGAAAGCTCTCTTTCAATGCAAATAAGCTCAAAATAGTGCAGAAAAGCATTTTCTCACCGATACGAAACTCCATAGCTTGTGAGGTGTATGATCTTAAAAAAGATAATAAAAAAGATGAACATATTAATCAAGTTTTTCTACCTTCTGTACAGCTGGGAAAACAAACAGTTCCATCGCTCATTAATCCTGTTTAATATTTTATTGAGCCAGTGTTACTGAACCAGTACTTTGGACTCTCAGAACTATTTCTCGAGACTTTTTTCCAACCACATCAGCTGTTTTTATAGTTGTTCTGACTGGTCACACTGAAAGGGAAAGTGAACAGCTGGCTGTCATGGTCACCGGCCATCATAGACAGCCCCACTGTTACACTGGAACTGTGTGTGTGTGTGTGTGTGTGTGGGGGGCATTTGTATATAGAACATCCTGCTTTACAGCATGGATAATGTGCAAGATGTTTGTCATCGAACAGTATTACAAGCAATATATATATTTTTAAACATACTAGCATTGCTGTGTTTGTGGCACACTCGTGCACATGGCTCCTAAATCTAGTTGATAAATTTACTGATTCGCATCGGTTCTAATTTGATTACCCCATTGATGTGAGATGTTGGCAGCGGCACTGATGGTGAGGGAAGGTGAGAGCAACTGACAAGGACACTCAGCGAAGCACCAAGGTCCTTAAGGCATATACATCCTTCAATGTGCCACTAGTTGCTGCTGAGCTCTTCAGAAAACTGCTTCCTCAGATGCTCAATATTAATATGTGTTTTGAGCTAATCTTATTAAAGGTTCTGGAAAAGACCACCGAGATATATAGCTTAGTGGGTAACAGGACACATGAGGGTTAATGGTATTGTAGGAAAACTCTAACATAAGCAAACACACCCATTAAATGGAGTGAGGTGAGGTGCCATGCATGTTGTCACGTATGGAGTAGCTTCCTCTTGTTTATTTGTTTATTTTTAGGTAAACCTATACTGCAGAATAGAAAATATATAAAATGGAGCAAGTACATTTTGATTTTAGTCACAAATGTCATCTGCTGTGACATTATGTTCCTAAAAATTAAGTTAGATGACAGGCTGAAGCTGCCCCATTTCTTAAATTCAATGCCACAACACAAGGGGTACATTTGTGACCCAGTAAAACTGAACATAACTAATATATGATCTGTTTTGTTTGAGGTCTGCAGTCCCAGGCTTGCCTGTTTGTCTGGACAAAGTGACGCAAGGATTATGATTCCTTTATAGTTCAGCAAATCACAGAGAAGATAGATGGCGATGCATGCAGGTCCGATCTTCTAGCCATGTGATGTGCTGTATAGTGGAGACAACATATATGCTATGACATACAGGTTGAAACATTACATACAACCACTACATAAAAATGTCACAGGCTCTGTGTTCGCGTGAGATCATATAGGGAATATTTGTACTCTTGATGCTCTTCATCGTCCTCTTGGCCGATGAATAAATACATTTCCTATCATAACCAAAAAAACCTTCATTATTCCTACATTGTAAATTTATACTAAAGTCATCCAGTCTATGAAGGAACACATAAGGAATCATGTAGTAAACCTGAAAGTGTTAAACAAACCAAATATGTTTTATATTTTAGATTCTTCAAAGTAGGCACCTTTTGCTTTGATTACAGCTTTGCACACTCTTGGCATTCTCTCAAGCAGCTTCATGAGGTAATCACCTGAAATGGTTTTCCAGCTGTCTTGAAGGAGTTCCCAGAGGTGCTGAGTACTTGTTGGCTGCTTTGCTTTCACTCTGCGGTCCAGCTCTTCCCAAACCATCTCAGTTGGGTTTAGATCAGGTGATTGTGGAAACCAGGTCATCTGACGCAGCACTCCATCACCCTCTTTCTTGGTCAAATAGCCCTTACATAGCCTGGAGATGTGTTTGGGGTTTTTGTCCTGTTGAAAACAAATGATGGGCCCACTAAGCACAAACCAGATGGGATGGCGTGTAGCTGCAGAATGCTGAGGTAGCCATGCTGGTTAAGTGTGTCTTGGATTTGAATAAATTGCCAACAAATCAAATTTTCAAGGAAATACATGACTTTCTCTTGTATTTCACAGGCTGGCACTATCAACCATAGGTTGGGGTGGGGGGCCCATGGGATTTTCTGGTTTTTAAGTGGTGCGCAGCACTCTTGACTTTGGGAACCACTGTCTTGTAATAATAGACAGTCGTTTTTCTTTACTTAGTTGAGTAGTTCTTGCCATAATATGGATTAGAACATTGCTCAAATAGGGCTATTTACTGCACAGCAACTTTAGCGCTTGACAACACAACTGATGGTCTCAAACATATTGAGAGGGCAAGGAATTCAAGAAATTAACTTTTGACAATGCACAGCTGTAAACTGAAAGCCATTCCAGGCGACTACCTCATAAACCTGACTGAGAAAATGCCAAGATGTGCAAAGCTGTCATCTAAGCATGAGGTGCCTGCTAATTCTATATGTATTTCTTCATTGTTTGGATAACTTTAGTATTAATCTACAATGCAGACAATTTTAAATAATGAAAAAACACGGAATTAGAAGGTCTGTCCAAACCTTTGACTGGTGCTGTACCTACTGCAATAGCTATTTCTGTTTTGGACTGACACAGACATGCAATTTCAATTCTCACAGTAGTAATGTTTTTTTTTTCCCTTAATCTCTTTTGAGTCCTTTTAAAAAACAAGGGCATAGGTCCTGAGAGTAAAAAAGGGGCACAGTGGCTGTATAAAGATTATAAAACCAACATTATGTACTCCACATGAACTCGTGCTGAGGGGCTGAGGGCGAAGTGATGACTTGTCACTTCAGTCTCTGCTCTAGAAGTCGTTTGGAGCTAAATGGCTCTTTGTGTGGAGTACTTAGTTAAGGCTGGAAAAGCATCAACTATTCAGCAGTGTGTAATGTTTTAAAAAAAAAAACAAGGCAGTGAAATATTCATAATGGAATTGTCATGGCTCGGAAAAGTGTTATTTATTGATGCAGTACATGTGATGGAAATTGGAGAATAGTTCATGGATGAACAAGAACAGTCTGCAGAAAGGTGCTGTTCAACCTTTATGGTACACATAGTTCTTGCAGCAGCTAGGCCACGACTTCTGTTTTTTTGAGTGAGCGCTTGCTTGAGTTTTGCTGTCAGTGATGTGGGTAAAATCTGTTTATTTTCTATGAGCTCGAGGAGACATGATTGTTGTAATCAATAACTGAATGGCATACCTGTACTTTTAGATTCCACATGAAACAGACAAAGACAGTGAGGTTGTCGTTTAGCCAATTTCTTTTTTCAGTACTCACGGTACAGTTTGTGCGGGCATTTGTGTGAACAGAGTCCAGGAGAAAGTCAAAATGGTTAAGGGCCATATTGAGGGTTAGAACTCTGGGGCTGAAACATGAAGCCAACACAGAAGTATTATACAGTTCCTTTGGTGGCCACTTGAGACAGCTCCAGGTGACTCAAACTTCACAAACTTCTATGTTAAAATGCCCAACTTTACAACATTACAAAACATATTTAGGCTAGTTTTCCTCTTCATAACAACTCCAAGAGGACTGATTTTCTTTATTTTTTTCATATACCCTCCATCTCAATACGGGAGTTAGACACTAAAACTCTATTATTTTATTAATTCTTTACTTGGCACTAATTAGCAGACATGCGTGCCCATGTGTTGCACCCCGTCATGAATGCAATTACACCCTCTCTTGTGGCTGCAACAAAAACTGTAGAGGATTCAAAATATTAAAACCAAGTCTAAAACCAACAGGTGATGTCACGTTGGCTGTGTCCATCTTTATTGTACAGTCTTTGGGATTATTCTTGCATAGAGTGCAGCGGTTGTTTATGTGTGTTTGTTTATATAATCCTGTGATGTGTGACATTTTAGAGTTAGTTCAAGCACGTCCACACTGAATATTGTCCAGTCTTTTATGTCAGAAGAATTTTTTACTTTTTTCTTTCCATCATGTTTGTTTGTTTTTTACACAGGTAAACATAATGACTTCCTCCACTGTAGACAGTGATCTGTTTATGATATCATATCATAAACCTGGAGAGGTGAAGCAGTTTCTTTCTTGGACCAAACGGCTTTTCATCGAGCAGTTTTGCTATCACTGCCATCATTTTGCCATCAGATGTTTGCTTGTTCTAGCATGTGATCTGTCAGCAGCGTACCTATATGACAGTGAAGCAAAGGCGATGCATTCCCAGAGCACATTGCGTTCATAAACCACAGCGCAGCCTCAGAAGGACTTTAGAGGGGTCTGAGATCATTTGGAATGCTGAGAGTTTGCTCTAAATTCATTTTGATGGATATAGTATGAACTTACAAAAACCCAACACCGTGACAGGTCCTTTTTCATTCCACCTGTGTATTCGTGCTCTGAGCCACCTGTGTTCACCTGGGATTCATCCCAACCCCTGATGCTTTTAAGTCCAGCCTCAACCAGGACCAGATTATTCACACACATGCATATGTCAGTGCATACACATACACAAACTCAATGTGTTGCTTCTCACTTCTAATTAGAGAACCATCATTTCCCACCAGGAGTCAAGTCTAGACTTGTTTGTATGTGGGGATTTATAATAGAAGGTGTAATTGACTCTGAGTCATTAATTGTGTGTACACTACAGTATGTGCGTGCTTCTATCTTAGAATTATTCATAGTAGAAATGGACATTTGTTATTATAGTTCTACGTGCGTATTTCTTGCCCTTTCTTCCCACATCTATTGCTTTTAAGTGTTAATGGAGCGATGTGTTGCTGCCTGATGCCTCTCTCTCTTGACTGCTATTCCGTATGGAACTGCGATCCAAAGCAAGCTCTTGAAAGCAATCTGTTTCAAAGTACACACTGAAAAATAAAGCACTGTTTGTGGAGCACTGCAAGTTTGTTAAAAAACAAAACAAAAACATCTATTTGTGTGCATTCACATGTGTGTGCTAGCTGTGCAGAGCTACAGAATACAGTACAGCAGCTGTTACTGCACTCCTGTTGAATTTATAATGTTTTAACCCCCCTCTAGCTTTAAAGCATGGAGCTAGCTCTTAAGTAACAGTTAGAAAGCACCTCTAAACTGCACCCCATGTATGTGATTGTGATGTTTCGGTCACTGTTATTAAATACAATAACAGTGCAGCAGCTAGCACACAGGTAATCATTCATCCCATTAATATGAATGGGTTAGAGCAGTGGTTCTCAAACTTTTTCTGTCGTGGCCCACTTTGCTGGATCTATCACTTCTTTGTTGTTTGTTGTTTAGCCAACAAAACTATTCGGTTTTGTTAGATAATGATTTTGTTTCTGGCTAATATAATACACCCTTTCACAACATTAACCTTGTGTTCTGAAGCCCTGAAGGCGAAACCTTGACATGACAACAGTGTCATTATCATGTCATCATTAATGTGTCAGTTGTGATGATGGGGTTGCATGGAGGAACATTAATTAAGGTGTCGCAGCAACAACACAGTGATATCAGATTATTTTATGCTTCCTAGTCAACAAGCAAACAAGAGTTAGTATGCCTCATTCGTCAAACTCATCATGCATGCAAATTGAATTACTATTTATAATAGATTACTTCGAGGCTCAGATATCTTATTTATCACTGTTTGCAACTACAAAAATATTGGGCACAAGTGAGTTGTTTAGCTAAGGTTATTCCCGTCCTTTTGTACTAATGTATACAGGTTAAGGGGTTGTAAATGTAAACTGCATCACACATAAAGACTCAAACGTTTTCCGGTGCATGTGGACATTTAAAGCGACTCCCACGAGTGCCTAGAGAAATGTTTCTTTAGAAGTGATAGCTATAATAGCCCATCAAACAAGGATGTATTGCTATAAAATCAAGGATAAAATTATGAAAGACTAAGATTTTATCTTCAAAAAACAAAGATCAACTTCAATGTGACATAATGTTCTTTAAATTTTCATTTCCGTGAACTATTTAATGCAATAACTCAAAAAAACAATTATTTTTGGACAGATTTCAGCAAGATCCATATTTTAAGCACTGTCCACTGTCATGGCTGTGCATAAATACAGTACAGTTTATTTTATAAAATTTCCTCAAAGTCTTCATACAGTATATTATACATTTGAAGTCAAATGCATGTAATAAAATCCTCTGTGCCTGTTCCACAGTAGTTGAATTTAGATGTGTAGAAGCTTAGTACGCTACAATGATTTGATAGCACAATTTTCCAGGGGGCACTTGAAGTACAGCAAGTGCAAGTAAAGGTGGAGCACTCTCACAGCAGGGTGGAATGCTCCTTTGTGCTCCCGTGTGCATGTCTCAGAGACCAAGAGGGAGCAGACAAGTAAAAGGGAAAGTGTTTTCCTACTAATGTTTCTGTGTGCATATCCTGTGCATGTGCTGGCTGGTGTTTGCACATGTACCTGTACATGCCTAATGTAACTTGAGAAAGCGCTCGCTCGCTCACGTTCCACATCAAAGTGTAGTGGTCATGCAGTTTGTCAGAAAGAGCATGTTTCATTTCAGTATTAATGTGAGTGTGCGCTCTGTGAGTTATGGTGGCGGGGAGGTTCTGCCTGAAACAGATTCATCACACCACTGTAGCCATGATGAATCTGTTTCAGTGCAGATTCTCCCAACAGCAAAGTCACTAAACTACCACTATCTACTGAAGCATGTAGCATCACTCCCCTCTCGCTTTCTCCCTCTGTGTATACGCATTTCTTTTTGTATGTGTGTCCTTGCATGTTTACGGCGACTTGCAAAATGGATATTTAGATTCAAATCCGCCATGCAATAATGTCAAGGAGGGAAATCCAGAGTGTTAAAGACTACCAACTTCCAAAAAAGTTGCCATTTCTTCACAATAGAACACAGAAAACAGGTCTGATGTTAAAACTAAGAAAACGTACCATTCCGAGTAAAACATTAGCTCATTTTGAATTTGATGGCAGCAACATGTACCAAAACATTTGAGACAACAAAAGGCTGGAAAAGTTAGTGCTTCTAAAAAGCAACAGCTGGAGGAAGATTTTGCAGCTAAAAGATGGGCAGAGGTTCATCACTCTGTACAAAATGACATCTCCAAACTTCACAGTAATGCTCCTCAATACAATACAATAAAATTGTGAAGACTTTGAATATCTTCATCTGCAGTAAATCAAAATTGAAAACATTTGACACATCATGAAATAAAAAAAAAAAAAATGCAACAAGAACACCCAGGACTGTTGAACAGCTAGAACTTTACCACAAGTACATTTGCACAGTATTTACACAGTATTCTGTATAAAGTGTAAGGCATGACAGCCACTAGGCCTTAAGAGCAACCTCCTCTTTGTTTGGTTTATGGGATGTGGGGAAAGGCTCAGTGGGAGTGACAGCTGGCAGCTGGGTTGGTGAGATTGCCTGAGTGATCAGTCCATCTTTCGCTCCTCGAGGTTATTTGGTTTGGTTGAACTTTGGTTGCTTCATTTTTGGTTTATTCACATAAATGCTCACACATCTGGTGACCTGTCCAGGGTGGACCCCACCTGTCAGCTGGGATAGGCTCCAGTCTCTGACTTCAGTTGGAAAAGTGGTGAAGAAAATATCCACACAAAGATGTCCACACTTTACACACAGTGCTGATTGACTGCCTGCACATTTAAAGTTGTTTATTTTAAAATGATTTTAGTGTTAATTGAAAAACAAACAAAAAAAAGTTCAGTCTTCATATTTTGGTGTATTCTGTGAGACATGACAATGACGTATGAGAATTCAGGTTAGGCGACACTTTGTGTGTGTGTGTGTGTGTGTGTGTGTGTGTGTGTGTGTTTGTGTTTTTCCTTGTTTGACTTTTGGCTGACCAAACTTTTTGCTAACTAAAATCAAAAAACAGAAAATAGAATTTTTTTTAATTACTTTGTATGTTTTCCCAGATATTTGTGTTCATCAATTTTCTGTCTTCATACTAGCTATAAAATGATTTATTTAGTTTTATTAGATCAATGATGGAGTTGTACTAATTGACTTTAAAAATTTCACAACCCCAAGAAACTTGGGCACCTGGGTGGCTCGGGGTGGAGCAAGTGACCACATTCATATGCCACTTTGCGGTGCGGGCGGCGCGAGTTCGAGTCCCGGCTTGTCGCCAATTTGCCCTGTGTCTTCCCCGTATCCTTCCCTCCCATTTCCTGTCCCCTCTACACTGCCAACAAAAGCCTCTGTGGCCAAAAAAACGAGAAACTTGTGAATCCAGTGCATTTTGTTGCTCTTTTGTTAGCATCTTTACTTCTCTCTCTCTCTCTCTCTCTCTCTCTCTCTCTCTCTCTCTCTCTCTCTCACACACACACACACACACACACACAC
>JAVDPK010002456.1:543654-556417 GCA_034780415.1 Cichlasoma orientale
ACACACACACACACACACACACACACACACACACACACACACACACAAAAACACACACACACACACACACACACACAAAACACACTTACCCCAGTTCTATTTTACCTCTGCTGCTCTGTGTCTCCCCCCGCCTTTGTGCATATGGAAAGTCTAAGAATAGGCATGTCACCTGATGAGCCTGATAATACTGTATTGATGCCAGTCCTGCACTGCCCTGTTTGAGTGTGTATGCCACAAAGTTAGTCAGTGAGAGACTGCTCACGTGCCTGCACATCTGTATGTGGCTGTCTGTGTTTTTTTTTTCTCTCACCAGAAAGCAGGGGATCAGTGGGTTGTTAATATCCATTGAATTTTTCTAGAGGAGCTTAAGTGACCCAAGAGGACAGTGTGCTGCTGATTAGTGCAGCTAGATGCAAAGGGGACAGGGAACACATGTCCATACTTCTCCCTCTCACTCTGACTTTAGACCTCTTCCACCTCAGTCTTTACCCCACTCCCACTACCGTCCTCTCTTCTCATTTCTGTATTTCCTGCCTCTCTCTGTTTAGCTATGCCTCACCATCCAACAGCTTTCCACGCGGCTTTCTTCTCTCTGAGTCTCTGAGTCACTTGTCAATATCTTTGTGTACACTTAACCTTTCCACGTTTTTCCTGTGCCTCCCGCCTCCCTCCGCTGATCACACACTGGATCTTCTGTGATGACACATGTGGTTTATTTAGTGGAAAACACAGTGTACTCTGCCTGCATGCTATTTTATCATAGAGAAAAATGAAGGTTGGAATAACAGAATGAGACAGTTTGCATTCTTTGCGCTGATAATCCAGCCCAAAAATTTTCAAAGATGGTATTTGAGTCATGGTTAATCTTAAGCTTTCCTGGAAGGCAGTGACTCAGACCTGGGCTAATATAATAATTCCCGTGCCTGCTTTTTCTCACAGAAAAACAAAACAAAACATGATCTCATTTTAGTGTGCCATTGATGGTATAAGTGTAATTTTGCACCCTAAATAAAGCATCCAGGAGCAATGGTGATGCATTGGACGGTGAAAGTGAACAAACAAGAAGAAAAAAATTGTCTGTGTAAATAAAATAACTTCCCAAAGTTATTTTCTGCAAGTCATCATAGTCTCTCTTTCTCTCTGTTCACTTCATACTATCAACTATAGAAGTAAAGGAAAAAAACTTCCTTTTGTTGAAAGTTCATTATGTTGTTCCAACTGTGACTCACTGGTCATTTTGGAGCCTTTATTTTGCTGTGTTTAATATTCCTCAGTGGACACTGCAGTACCCAATAAAACAACTGTACAAGCTATTATTATAACCTTTTTAAAGTTAAGTGACCACTGGCACCTGTGTGAATAAATGCATTCATAATTGCTGCTAGTTTTAAAAGAAGTTTGTATCTTAACCAAGAAATACATTTTCCTAACCATAGCACCATAACACTGCTACACCGAAGATTTATGGAGCCTCAGGCTAACCAAACGGGGTGAAAACAATTGCACAGCAAACAACAGCCACTGTTAAAACGGGTCCCACACGTGACATTAACTCCAAGTGCTGGACCAAAAATTCACTCTTTAGGAGACACAAAGTGAAATCAGTATATTTACAGTAAACACAGTTAAAAATTATTGTCTCTGAAATTTCACAAGAGAGAGACAAACCACACGAACAATCATAAAGACAAATCCATGGGAAAACATCTGTTGAGTTGCAAGGATTCGGGTGTGTGTTTGACACCACTTTATTCATGTTTGATTGATGAATTGATGAGATTTACACTTACAGGCCACTCTGTTCAGTTCACTTTGCAGGTATCTTCAGACCTGCCTTAATTCTTTAATTCTTAATTCCAGTTTGAGATGATTTGAGCTTTGTGACATGGTGTGTTGTCCTGCTTGAAGCAACCATCAAACATGGGTACACTGTGGTCATAAAGGGAATGGACATGTCAGCAACAATACTCAGGTAGGCCATGGTGTATAAATGATGCTCAGTTTTCACAAATGGGGTCCAAAGTATGCCAAGAAACTATGCCCTACATCCTTACACCACCACCACTTGCCTGAACCGTTGATACAAAGCAGGATGGGTCCATGCTTTCATGTTGTTTATGCCAAATTCTCACCATACCATTCAAATGTCAGAGAAGAAATCAAGACTCGGGCAACATTTTTCATCTACTATTGTCCAATTTTGGTGAACCCTTAGTTTCCTGTTCTTATGCATTCAGAGATGGTCTTCTGCATACCTTGGTTGTAAAGTGTGGTTATTTGAGTTACTGTTGCCTTCCCATTGCCTCAAATAATTCTGGCCATTCTCCTCTGACCTCTGACATCTCTGTGCATTTTCACCACTCACTGGATATTTTCTCTTTTACGGACCATTCTCTGTAAACCTTAGAGATGGTTGTGTGAGAAAATCCCAGTAGACGAACAGTATCTGGAACACCCAGACCACTCTCAGATCTTTTTTTTATGAATATACTTTGTATCAAAATGAAAAGAGGTGAACACGTGTTTGATCATCCAGTTCTGAAGTTTATTCTTTCACAGGGACTTTCCTTACACCATCCTAGAGATAAGGAAACACAGAAAGCACTGTCAACGAGAAGCTAGGCATTTTTGTACAGGCAAACAACCAAACAAACAAAAAACAAACAAACAAACAAACAAACAAAAAGGAAAGATGGTTAAGTCAACATTCCCCAAAAGGTTTGATCATGCCTGACCTTTTTAGGTCTCCTAAAAATAAACCCATCACACAAGTTTACATTCATGCCTAAATCCAAGAGTGTATTCTCAGTAGCATTTACTGGATGCATTGTTGCTGTTATTGCCATGCAAAATGTATCTAAAGCTGTCATTATCAGGAGTCCGCAGTCAATTCCCTTTCACACAGAAATCTGGTGGATTAAAGAAAATGGGAGCCGAAGCCAAAGTAAGACCGCTCTTGTTTAGAATGTGCTGCAGCAGCTGTGTCGGGCATGACACTGTGATCCCAAAAATGCAGCAGAAAGATGTACTTATAGAAAATAAATTTATCAGTTAAATAATCACATACATTTGTAACAACAATACATTTGTGAATATTTGCACTATCAATTAGCTTGTTTTTTTTAGGCATAAATGAAACCTTCATGAATAACTCGTGATGGCCAAGATTACTGCTTGTCTACTAGACAACTGCTTGTTTGCTCACTGTCCACATTTCAGCTTACATGTAAATAATTGGAAACCGTTAGTTAACATTCTGTAAAAACGCATCTTTTGAAAACACTGCTATAATGACAGTTATATCCATAAGCCTTTGGACAATGACAACATTTTTGTAATTTTGCCTCTGTGCAGTACCTTAGTGAGTTTTAAATCTGACAATCAAGACGTGATTGAAGTGCAGACTCTCAGCTTTAATTCAGAGAATTTTTACAAAAATATTGCATGAACTTTTCAGGAAGCGTAGCCATTTTTATACAGTGCCACATTTTCAGAGGCTCAAATTTAATTGGACAACTGACTGGCAAGCAGTTCAATGGCCAAGTGAGGCCCGCTCCCTCGTTATTCCATGAAAAATTAAGCAGATAAATGATATGTAGCTGTGATGTGTAGATATGATTCCTGTGACAGGGAGGAGAACCCAAACACAAGACACACAAAAGCAGAATAAATCCAAAAATCCAAATCTTATATCCAGAAAAAGGCAGTGGCCATACAGGGGAAGTTAGTTTCATACGTTTTTGGGACAATGTGCAACATTTGTCAATGTCTTGCTTTAAATTGCTTGATTAAAATCCTCTGTGTGGTGTACAAAAGCAAAACTACAAAACTTGTGTAACTGTCCAAAAACGTATGAACCTAACTGTAAAAGTCCTTTGCTCTTGCAGTGGCAAAGAGCAGTTCAGTGGTCACCTCTTATGCTTTAGCCCGCAGTTGAAAGTTGTCATATGTGTTATTCCTCCAGATTACAAGTGAAGGGAGTGCTGTCTAATTATGACATAGTGCAGTTAGTGTGTGTCACTCTTCCTAATGATAAGTGACTAGAGACAGAGGATAGGCCTTGTCGTACACCACACATGTTTTATTCATATCAACTGTACAAGGAAACTGCATTGGGGCAGACAAGCCTGATTCTGGCTTGATCTGAGGAGAGAAGCTTCATTTTGGGGAATAGTGCAATGGAAGTCAGGCTATTTTCTTCATCCTTTAATAATGTAGCAGGCACTGTTTTTTTTTTTTAAAAAACATTTAAATAGATAAAATCGTATATTCCTGTGTTATTTGGCTTACATAAGCTACCCAAGTAACTTTGGCAGATACAAGTGTTTGTTGACCTTCAGTTTAAAATATGTATCACTTTACTCAGGAATGACGGCAGAGAAACCATATGAAATAGAAAATTGGCTTCAAGAATTCATTTATCATACACCAGTGAGCACAGACTCATCTCTTGGCAGTATTGCAGCATATACCCAAACTCAGATTTGGAGTGTCTGACATCCTTTGTGAGGAAATGTTTATATCACATGTAAGGAAACTATAACTTCAAAGTATATTTATATAGTCCATTCACACTGTTGTTTTCTAGAGATGGCAAACGATGTCCATTTTTGCTGTAGAGTTAGTTTTATTTTGTGTAACTAAAATTGCTTGTTCTAATTCACTCTGCAACTCTGTTTGAATCGTATTAAGCAGTAAGTTCAACCTCATCCATCAGTTGTGTGATCCATCCTCCAGGTGCCAAAAATAATAAATAATACGTGATAGAAAATAACAGTATGAATAAAATAAATAAAGATCTGATATTTACAGTGAGCAAAGGCAGTGTGAACAGCAAATAAACGGTCTATTTACAACTGTATGCAATGTGCTAATGTGGCGCAATCTTGTGGTTCGAGCATACAGTGTCCTGTAGCACCTCCCAGAAGGCAGGGGCGGTGAAGAGGCAGTGTCCGCTAGATGTGTGCTGTCCCTGACTATGGCTGTGTCCCACCTGGTGCAGCAGGTCCTGTATATGGCCTCTAGTTTGGGGAGCTGGGTGCCGATGATCCTCTCAGCAGTCTTGATGATGCGCTGGAGTGCTTTTCTGTTGTCTGCAGTGCAGCCAGAGTACCATACTAAGATGCAGTATGTAAGGACGGACTTGATGGCTGACCTGTAGAAGCTCACCAGCAGCTCTTGTGGGAGTTGTGCTCTCTTTAGCATCTCAGGAAGTGAAACCTCTTGACCGTCGCTGTAGTGTTGACGGCTCGGGTCATGTCGTGGCTGATGTTGACCCTGAGGTACTTGATGCTCTGCATGGCCTCCACTCTCTTGCCACTGATGGTGATGAGGCAATGGACAAAGGGCCTCAGTCTCCTGAAGTCCAGGATAAGCTCCTTTGTCTTTGCTGCGTTGAGGATCAGGTTGTTCTCTCAGCTCCGGTTCTCCAGGTTCTCGACCTCTGTTCGTTAGGCAGCCTCATCGCTGGATGTAATCCTGCCTACAACGATGGCATCATCTGCAAACTTTGTGATGTTGTTGGTCTTGTGGGCTGGTTTGCAGCCCTGTGTGTAGAGGGAGAAGAGGAAGGGGCTCAACACGCAGCCCTGTGGTGCCCCGGTGTTCAGGGTGATGCTGGAGGAACTAGCCTCTCTGGATCACTCTCCCGCCTTGGGGACTGATCTTTCGGGGGTGTCTCTGTAAAGTCTCGCTCTTTGTTTGTTGTCATATGTGTTCAGTCCAGCTTAGTTTCTACTGAATTGTGTTTGCAGCATGTCCTTACTTGCCTCACTGGATTTCGCTGGCCACAGTCAACATGAAAGTGTCTTTCAAGTCTCATGTCTGAATAGACAACAGAAGAATGATCGGAGCTAATCTGTGCACAGAGGTGAATGAAAGTTCCTGCAAGGATTTGGTGTTAACATTATTGTTCTCAGAGCTGGATTTCCTCATTCACCTGTTAAAATGGGATTTATGATCCTCTTGTTATTCTTGGCGGTATAGAAAGTCCCCAGCTGAATCACAGAATCCATCGCTTGGTCTGCTCATTTAGCTTAGAGAGCAACATTTCAGAGCTTCCAGTATAGCCAGCATATTTAGAATAGCAGACATCCTGTTTAGTCTCACAGTAATTCTTTATGACTAAAAATAGTTAATTAGCTCGTAAAAAGTTCTATTGTTGTCAGTCTGTGGTTTTGAGATTGCATTTCAGCTAAACAATCCCTCTTTTGTTTTCTTCACGGTGTCTAACTGCATGTAACCAAAGCATGCGGATTCATGCAAACATAAACCAGAAAGCAAAAATTCTGCACATTAATTTATTCATATTTGCTAGCTTGTGTTTATACTATATCGGCCTGACTTGTCGGTAATCAAGAAATAGGACTCTACTTATTTGTTCACAATTTAGTGACTAGTTTTAGATTTGCAGCGTGATAAAATTGAATTGTCATGTGTTTAATATATTAATAACCAACTACTTATCCATTTCAGGATCATGAGGGCACTGGAGCCTATCCCAGCTGTCATAGTTTGAGAGGCGGGGTACATCTTGGACAGGTTACCAGTCTGTCGCGGGGATAAAATAGTTATTTACATGTGAAATGATCTATAAATACATTGAATTTGAAATTATAGAAATTTTGTGACTTAAAGTGTGGTTGCCGCAGTATTTGGATTGCTATTTTGTGTTACCTTTTCATACACTGAGTATACTTATAATACATTAACTTGCCATATTTTGTGTGATAATGTGTTAAGCTTCACTCACCTTTGCTCGCTCATACTGTGACTGTACCTTTCTTTAGAATTTGAAATATATATATACCAGTATACCAATTTAAGGCTAAACCTTAAGAGAACATCTTTACATCTTTACAAGACAAGTAATAGTAGCAGCACGGAGCAGTACTGTTTTCTCTGTCAGAATTCACCCCCCCGACAACTGTCTCTTCTATGAACCTTCTTTGTTTTGTTTTCACTGTATCACATCTCTCCTTCTCTTTACGTCAGTGGCAGAGTCATTTCCAGATGTACTACTGCATTATTCAGCTGTCCACTACTCTTTTTTTGTCTTTTTAACAACCAGTTATACTTTTTCTCTCTCTTTTACTCTCTTTACCCCATCGTCTCTTTTGTGTGTCAGATCGGCTTTTGTCACATCAGCTTTGAGGTGGTAAATGCCAGGTATACAGATTGCTGTCACCTTTGCAATGTAAACATACTGTCCTCCAGTCCTGTACAATCACCCCTGCTGTGGATCTTTATCTTTGGTGTAAACTGATGGAAATCTTGTACATTTGCTTGCAGAAATATATTCCAGGCATTAATATGCCACCCTGCGTGCATACAAATTGTTGCACAAACCTGCTGCGTTTGCCAAGGTACACTGACGTGTTAAGCTGTGGCTAGGATAAGAAATATCTTTGAGTTTGCCTCAATAGATGTGTCCAATAGAGAGACGTTTTTTTTAAGTTATACAACTTAACATCCCATATTGCCATGTTTGTACTGTAAGTGATAAATTCACAGATGACTATCAGGTGCCATTTTCCCACCCTGTGAGTCAGCTTTCATCATGTTCCAGGAGGTGAGAAGCCTTCCCAGCATTACAGACACAACAGTTGCAATCACCTCCCCTAAATACCTCATTCACTGACATAAAGTGGCGTCCCTGGATGTCTCCGACAGACTGTGACTCCACAGCAGATGAATCACTGGTGCTGTAGCACCACTGGCTGGGTTCATAGTGTGCTCAGGAAGGGTCTGTCGATCATGCAAAAGCAGTAAATTAACCATTAACCCACTTTATCGTCATCATGGCCAACAGAGAACAGATGGTGTTGTCAGAAGAACTTGTACTGTAGCAGTCATATATTTTTTAATATGATTTAAGTGCTGAAGCTGTGGAGAGGTAAAGAAACACTGACGCTGCCACTTGTTAGGCAGGTAGGCTTTTGAGCCTCATGCTTATCCCAGCAGAGGAAAGGGCAAGAAATTCTAAAACAACTTTTATTTTTGCATTTCAATCCCTAAACAGACATTAACAATAACCATAATAATAACTAACACTGTATTTGATATGTATATGTTATTACTATTTTAAATAATGAGAAAGCTTGGGCTTGATAGTTTGCATAATCACACCTAGAAGTGCCCTCCTGTCAGTGAAGCATTTAACATACAGTCATAGGGTCCAATGGCTGAAGAATAAAAAGGTGATGATGGTGAGTTCTTTGGCAGGTTCACTTCTTGGGACCCATTGACACACAAGTTGCAGTCTTAAAGTTTGGCCTTCATTTCATTTAGCAGCAAAGTTACGAAGGATCCTTTTTAGGCACGATCTTGATAGGTGAGGTATTTCGTATGTCATGTAACACTGTGTGGCAGGCAGGATCAGACCCAAACGCAGGGCTCAGGAGACAGGACTCGGAACAGCTTTATTTGCTGAACCACACTGGAGACAATACAAAAACATAAACTGGCTGGCAGCAAGCCAGGCCTACTTAAGCAAGGACTTAGAAAAACTTGAAACAAGAGACTAGAGACTTGGACCAATGGCGCGCGCGCACAGGGGGAACCGATGACGAGGACACAACGAGGAATTTGGGAAATGCAGACAATAAATACACAGAGGGATAATGAGGGACCAGACAACAGGTTCTCAGGTTCCCAGAAACAAGACAAGGACGTAAAACACGAGAGACAAAGACTGACAAAGTAAAACAGGAAACAACTGCACACGGAGACAAGAGCGCAGACTGAACACAGGAGGCGGGTATATGAACGGACATAAACAGGGAGACCCAAGACACATGCACCACACACAGAGGGAGGAACTAAACTAAGCAACACTAAAATGGCAGTTCTAACTTAAGGCTTCACACAGGAAGTCAAACCCCACTTTCCCAGACCTGCTGCTTAACCCATTACACCAACCCATCTTACTGCCTGCATCTTTATAGTGCTCCATTACTCCACACCTGACTGGATCTGTAGAGGAGGAGGTGCAGGAGTAGTTTCCCCTCACACTACTGAATAACAAAATGCTAAAACATTATTAAGGATTTCACTTTTCTATCCAGTGACACCAAAAATTTGTAGCCTACCCCAGTTTTAAAGCTGTCTGTCATGCATTAATAAGCACAGATGTGACTACATGGGTAATTTGTGTTTGGTTTGGTGGTCAGTGTGTGCTGCACTTGAAATATGCTTTTAAGGTGTGTGGAAACTTTAACGAGTGCAATTTTTTAATAACTTCAGAACATTATTATTATTCATTTTCCCCACGACGCTCTTTAAAAACAGAGTCGGCGTACTACTAAGAATTTCTGTGCTAACATGTTCTATGTCATTTCTGTGTTTTTCTTTATCAATCAACCCACTGTTCAGTCTGACCACAGTGACATCAATTTTTTTTTGACACAGATTGGTTTTAAGTTTTTACAGTCAATTTTTGCTTCAAACTGAAAGTGTTTTTTCAAGTGGTCTTTTATCTTGTACATACTAATGGAAATATCTTGTATGTCAGATTACTTTAATATGGAGAGAGGGGATGCTTTTTGGGATTGAAAAAAGTAGCTCGAGGTGGCTGACCTGCAGTGTGTTGTACCCGTGTATGTGTGAGCACGTATGTGTGTGTGTGCTTATCTCTGGGTTTGCGTACACTAACAAATGTGGTCCTGTGGCAGCACATCGTTGGGCATTTTGGAACCACTTGACATATTCATGCCCATCTGTTGTTTAGAGTCAACACAAGGCGGTGCTCCAGAGAGACAGGAGGAGGTGTCAGACCACATCGTGTTTGTAATACACTGAAGGTCCAGACAAAGTCATTTCTATTTACTGGGGTTTTAATCTTGTCAACCTATGTCTTATTTGCATGTTAATGTCAGCAAGTAGGCCGAATCTCTCCAAGCTTTCTCTAAATAGTTTCTGGAGTTGATTTAATCTTCTGGGATTTTTAACAACCCCCAGCATAAACACTCAACAGCAACTCAAATACAACAAGAACTTAAGCTCAAGATACAGGAAGATAATTATAATCAAAACATGACTCAAAACCTCAATAGTAAAAAGTAAGAACGCTGAAAGAACAACTGAAAATTTATTGTTTTAAAATGTTTAGTTGCATTTTAGTTTTCGTTCATTTCAGTTTTAGTTTTTCTTAATCATTATACGGATGGCATTTATTTTTATGGGTGGTAAGATTTAAGAGGTTTGGATTGGTACAATAGAACAATAATCCTTCCGCCTTCCTCGTGGTTTGGCTGATGGTTTTTGTTTTCTCAAAGTTTAGTTTTTATAACTTTTTGTTATTTAAAATGATTTTTCCATACTTATTTTTACTTTTAAATAAATTTTTAGCTAACCACAATAACCTTGACCTGTGTGTGTGTGTGTGTGTGTGTGTGTGTGTGTGTGTGTGTGTGTGTGTGTGTGTGTGTGTGTGTGTTCGAGAGACTTCCTGTTTCTCTAGCTTGAGTATAATTTTAATTAATTAATTATTTTTAGCTCTGCACTGAGAGTAAAATACTCTGCAATTAACAAACCTTTAAAAGTAAAATTACAGTTTTTTTTTAAAGTATATTAATCTAATTAATCATTGCAACAAGAATAATTGTAATTTGTTACTCCCATCCCTAAAAATTTGCTTCACCAGCTGGTTATCATGACCCAAGTTCTAATATCTTTATGCATTTATGTTTGGAAACGTCTTAATTCTTATTTTCTTTTATCGACTCTGCCAAAACCCTGTATGAAAGCATTTCAATTGCTTCCCCTTTGTCAGTGCTTTTGGTCTAAACACGCTTTACTCAGTATAATGTGATGCTGAGTGTGTATGAATGATAGCTGTGCCAGTTTGGAGTGTTTGAATTAGAGAAAAGGTGTGTGCATGCTGGTGTAAAGTGTCTGCAGATGTTAAGAAGCAGCTGAGTGGCATTTGTGTGTGCAATGACAAGACCCACTTAGAGTATAATAGGAGAACTGTTGGATGAAGCCACACAGCTTGTCCTGGATAGTTTGGTCAAAATATGGGTCAAGACCAGATGCTTTACTGCTCTCTGCTTCACTTTAACCCCCCTGGCTATTGTAAATTGCCCTGTGATTCAAGTGTATGCATGTGGCCCGCTTGCAGGTGTACACGTTGGAGCATAAATTTGCAAAACTATATGTTACTTGGTGCACTACAGGCACGGATACAACACAAAAAGAGAAATGTGCCCGCATGCAGAACAGCGTGTGCTTTGTGCATAAGCTCTCTCAATATCTTTGTTTTAACAGCTTAAGTTGCCCTCTTAGAATGGAAACGTCAAGGCAATGCTGCTGCTGACTCTTTGTTTTGTGCCTCATCTTTTCTGATTCTTACGTGATTCAAAGAAGGAGAACCACAGCTGTAGCAATCACATAATATAGGTTCAGGTATTCGTACAGTTTACATTTTTCCATATCTAACATCACTGCTTTATTTCTCCCTCACTCTTGCTGCCTGTGCTGAATTCTAAGTCAAATGGGAGTTATGGCTTAAATGCTCCCTGTGGTCAGTTAGAGTGGCTGATGAAGGGCATGGCTGACCACCAAATTTGCACTGCCCAATCAGATAGCTGGATGCAAGTGATGCAAGTGTATTTTCAGCAGTGTGTGTGTGATTTATGCTGAAATTGGCTATTTAAAGAGCAGTTTCAGTCCTTCTGTTTTCCCCACCTGTAGTCAGGAAAATGCTAAAAGCTCCTGTGAGGGATTATATTGTACAATAAAAAAAAAAAGTCACTGATATATTAGCGCTTCTGTAATATGAAACTGTTTTTACTGTTCTTCTCTACATATTTAATGACATTTTTATTATGGAAAGTGATGGCTCCCTTCCTAGTTTAAATATGACTGCGTATTTATGACTGTTTCCTTGATCTGTTTATGTAGCAGTTTGAACCGCCCTCAGTGTTACGGTGACTATTTTTCTGATGGTGTATAAAACTGCCCTTTTGTTAAACTACAATTGTTAAACTGCTTTTACCATACAGTGCTGTAAAAATGAAGGTACTGAACTTAATAGACCTGAATCTATCTCTATTTACAGGGTTTTTAATATTTGAGTTTTCAGTTCACAGCTTATGTGTTTCTTCCTCTGACTGTAGACCTTCGCTTTGTTATTCATACCATGTGTGAAGAATGTCAAGAGTGGCTTAAAATATGTCCCAGTGAATTATTTATACATTTTTAGTTTGAAAGTTTGGGTCTGTGGCTTTGTCATGTTATATTTCCATCAAAGGCTTTCAGGGTTGCTTCATTTTGCAGATACATTTTGCTGTTTCCGAATGCTAATAGCTGACGGTCTCAGACAGAGAGCAAGCAGGTGAATTCAACACAGTTTAAATATACTTTGAGTCGATTAAATTCAGGTTTATTTGTATGGTCCCAAATCACAACAACAGTTGCCTCAGGACCCTACAGTATTCTAGAGAAAACCCCAACAATCAAACGATCCCCTGGGCAAACACTAGGTGTCAGTGGGAAGGAAAAACACCCTTTTATAACAGGAAGAAACCTCAGGCTGATTCAGGTTAGGGCAGGCATCTGCTGACCTGCTGGGGGTTGGGGGGACAGAAGAGAGACAGGACAGAGCACACACTACCAAAGAGATAAAGACCAGGTTAGATAACCCTATATTGAACCATCTGATTAAAATTTGGAATGAGGTGCATCAGTGTTTGGACTTGAAAATGGGACTTTCACCTAGAACACCTTTAAGACAAAATAAATGTATTCCCATGACCTTAAATAA